>ML812471.1:14227-68137 GCA_009831015.1 Picea engelmannii
ATAGATAGCATGGTGTTTCCACATATATGGTTGGCCCAAGAGAACATCACAGACATCCAGTGGGGCAACATCACATAATACCTCATCCTTGAAGGGTTGGATGCCGTATGACAATCGACACTGTTGGTTGACACGAAGATCTCATCCTTGGCGAAGCCACCCGATGTTGTATGGTTGCAGGTGTGGTGTTGTAGATAATCCCAACTGTTTGACGACCTCTGCTGAGATGAGGTACTTTTGGCTTCCGCTATCAACAATAAAATGTAGCAGGGTCCCCTTCACCCACATCTGTGAATGAAAAAGGTGTTCCCCCTCTTCTGGATCTGTTGGTTCTTCTGGTTGAATTGTTACGGTCCCGACAATAGCAGTGGGGTCTGTGTCGATGATCAGTCTTTTACCAGTATTTTCATAATCAGATTCTGAATTAGGGTTCGGCTCCTTGTGTTTGATCTCGGCCACCAATGACTGTTTTGAGCGACATTCGTCGGTGTTGTGCCAGGGGATTTTATGGAAATCGCACCATTTTCCGGTGTCCTTCTTTGTCTTCCCGTGACCCTTCTTTTCCTGTGGCTTGGACTAGTTTTCGGGAGACTGTTTGTTAGGGCTGTCTTTTTCACACTTTGGTTGTTGTGGATTTGCAAACCTGAACTCCCATTTGTTCTGTTGCTTAAATTTATGCTTGATTTTAATAGCATATCGATAGGCAGCACCGAGTGATGAGATGTCTAGAAAATCCATTTCAGTTTGGATGTATCTATGTAGAGCCCCACGGTATTTCAGAACCAAATGTCGTTCAGAGTCTTTGATACCCATCTTGGTGCGCAAGATATGGAATCTATTGGTGAACTCCGAAACTGATTGGCCCCTCTCTTGCCGCAGTGTGGTCCATCTCATGTACTGGTCCGCATAGTTTCCAACAGGGTAATAATGTTCCTTTGTCGCATCCACAAAAAAATCCCAAGTGGGATCGGCCCATATATTCCAGACTCCTCTATGGAACTCTGCTCCCAGTAAGTTTCCCACAAATGTTTGACATGAGGGAGAGCTTCAAGGACTGCAAAGGTGATCTTTTCTTTGTCGGAAAAATTGTGAACAGAGAAATAACCTTCCAGCAGAGTTAACCATTTTTCTAGGGCTTATGCATCTATCTGTCCTTCAAATACAGGAATATCAAAATTAACTTGTACCTTGAAAGGAAAGGTGCCTCCAAAGTGGACGCTTGATGAATATGCACCTGATGCTATCGGCAGGCGTTGAAGGATGTGGGAAAAATTCTCCATCATTTCGTCCCTCTATCGCGTGAGAGCTTGCTCAAGCAACAGATTGATAGGATCGTCTGCTCCGTTGTTTTTCTTTTCTTCTGCCATTGAGGGTTTCTTGGGTGTGCGATAGAGATTGTCTTCAAGAGAGACAAGCTCAAGACCCAACTTGCTATACTCGGACCTTGTCGGGGACATGCACTGAAAAAACGATCAAGAGCAGCCTGCTCTGATACCACTGATCCGGATTATTTTCGGCACGAAATGAGAGCGGAGATATAATAAGTAAATGCACAGAGATATCGCATATATCCAATAATATAGTATAAATGTATCAGAGATGCAACCATAAACATAGATATACAGTAATACACGATTTCTATTAATGAAAGAAATGTATAGAGACTGTAAAAATACAGAGTGAAAGACTCGCTAGAATGGTGGCAGCTTATCTTTGAGAAGAGATGTGATGGCTACTCGCATCCGTGAGAAGACGATTACAATGAGGCTCTAGAGGCCTTTTTACAATAAACGGGAATGAAAAAATTCCTAGACATCCAAAAACCTAACCCTAGGAGATGAAGTGCCAAAAGTCATGTGGGCCCCGTTTGGGTAAGTGAGTACATCAACTTCCCGGGGTCGTAACTTTTGCATACGGTCTTCATTTTAGGCGTGTGATAGCTCGTTGGAAAGGTATTGTCGAGGATATTCATTTTGGGGGCTCATTCATGCCTTTGGCTATCATTGAGAACATCTATCTTGAAAAACCTTCATTTGGGCCCTCAAAATGACCCCGGAAGTTAAAACCTGCTAAAAATAGTAAATTGCCAAAATTGCCAAAAAGTCGTTTTGAGTCATTTGGAAAAGGTGGGTGGCCACCAATATCCACCTGGATCAATCCTCCCTCCTTAGGAAGCAATTTTCTCCATTGACTTGAGTTCTCGGGGGAGAGGGAAAAGCATTTGTTGAAAATGCATTTTTGTCAGATGTTTGTCTTGCTGGAGACGTCGCGCTGCTTAGTTTGTTGAAGGTCATCACGAACCTGTGGCTGGAAGGTTTGGACATTTTTAACCAGTCTTTCTATTTTAGATAACTGTGTGCAGAAGGAATCTTTGTTATTTTCTGCAACCTTGTCAACCTGCTTCTGGTGGATTGAAGGTGCTTGGGCCGAGGCTGTAGTGGTTGCAGTATCATTTTGTTCCCTTTTTGAACAGATTGTGGAGAAGATGAATTGTGTAGTATGAGATACTACCTTGTGGCACTGTTTAGGTGGGGCAGTAGTTGGAACTACCTCTGGTATCCTATAGAGATGACCCCCCAGAGTAATAATGACACTACGGGGTCGAGACTCATAGATAGCATGGCGTTTCCACATATATGGCTGGCCCACGAGAACATCAGAGACATCCAGTGGGGCAACATCACATAATACCTCATCCTTGAAGGGTTGGATGTCGTATGACAATCGACACTGTTGGATGACACGAAGATCTCGTCCTTGGCGAAGCCACCCGATGTTGTATGGTTGCAGGTGTGGTGTTGTCGACAATCCCAACTATTTGACGACCTTTGTTGAGATGAGGTACTTTTGGCTTCCGCTATCAACAATAAAATGTAGAGGGGTCACCTTCACCCACATTTGTCAATGAAAAAGGCGCTCCCCCTCTTCTGGATCTGTTGGTTCTTCTGGTTGAATTGTTGCAGTCACGACAATAGCAGTGGGGTCTGCGTCGATGATCTGTCTTTTACCAGTATTTTCAGAATCAGATTCTGAATCAGGGTTCGTCTCCTTGTATTTGACCTCGGCCACCAATGACTGTTTTGAGCGATATTCATCGGTGTTGTGCCAGGGGATTTTATGGAATTCGCAGCATTTTCCGGTGTCCTTCTTTGTCTTCCCGTGACCCTTCTTTTCTTGTGGCTTGGACTAGTTTTCGGGAGACTGTTTGTCAGGGCTGTCTTTTTCAAACTTTGGTTTTTGTGGATTTGCAGACCCGAACTCCCATTTGTTCTGGTGCTTAAATTTATGCTCAATTTTAACAGCATATCGATAGGCAGCACCGAGTGAGTAGATGTCTAGAAAATCCATTTCAGTTTGGATGTATCTATGTAGAGCCCCACGGTATTTCAGAACCAAATGTCGTTCAGAGTCTTTGATACCCAGCTTGGTGCACAAGGTATGGAAGCTATTGGTGAACTGCGAAACTGATTGGCCCCTCTCTTGCCACAGTGTGGTCCATCTCATGTATTGGTCCTCATAGTTACCAACAGGGTAATATTGTTCATTTGCCGCATCCACAAAAAAATCCCAAGTGGGATCGGCCCTATATATTCCAGACTCCTCTGTGGAAATCTGCTCCCAGTAAGTTTCCCACCAATGTTTGACATGAGGGAGAGATTCAAGGAGTTCAAAGGTGATCTTTTCTTTGTTCGAAAAATTGTGAACAGAGAAATAACCTTCCAGCAGAGTTAACCATTTTTCTAGGGCTTTTGCATATATCTATCCTTCAAATACAGGAATATCAAAATTAACTTGTACCTTGAAAGGCGAGGTGCCTCCAAAGTGGCTGCTTGATGAAGATGCACCTGATGCTATCGGTAGGCGTTGAAAGATGTGGGTAAAATTCTCCATCATTTCGTCCCTCTGTCGCGTGAGAGCTTGCTCAAGCAACAGATTGATAGGATCATCTGCTCCGTCGTTTTTCTTTTCTTTTTCCATTGAGGGTTTCTTGGGTGTGCGACAGCGATTGTCTTCAAGAGAGACAAGCTCGAGACCCAACTTGCTATACTCGGACCTCGTCGGGGACATGCACTGAAAAAACGATCAAGAGCAGCCTGCTCTGATACCACTGATCCGGATTATTTTCGGCACGAAATGAGAGCGGAGATATAATAAGGAAATGCACAGAGATATCGCATATATCCAATAATATACTAGAAATGTATCAGACGTGAAACCATAAACATAGATATACAGTAATACATGATTTCTATTAATGAAAGAAATGTACAGAGACTGTAAAAATACAGAGTGAAAGACTCGCTAGAATGGTGGCAGCTTATCTCTGAGAAGAGATGTGGTGGCTACTTGCATCCATGAGAAGACGATTACAATGAGGCTCTAGAGGAATTTTTACAATAAACAGGAATGCCAAAAGTCCTAGACATCCAAAAACCTAACCCTAGGAGATGAAGTTCCAAAATTCATGTGGGCCCCGTTTGGGTAAGTGAGTACATCAACTTCCTGGGGTCGTAACTTTTGCATACGATCTTTGTTTTAGGCATGTGATAGCTCGTTGGAAAGGTATTGTCGAGGATATTCATTTTGGGGGTTCATTCATGCCTTAGGCTATAATTGAGAACCTCTATCTCGAAAAACCTTCATTTGGGCCCTCAAAATGGCCCCAGAAGTTAAAACATGCTAAAAATAGTAAATTGTCAAAATTGTCAAAAAGTCGTTTTGAGCCATTTGGAAAAGGTGGGTGGACACCAATATCCACCTGGATCAATCCTCCCTCCTTAGGAAGTAATGTTCTCCATTGCGTTGATTTCTCGGGGGAGAGGGGAAAGCATTTGTTGAATCTGCATCTTGGTGAGCTGCTTGTCTTGCTGGAGACGTCGCGCTGCTTAGTTTGTTGAAGGTCATCATGAACCTGTGGCTGGAAGGTTTGGACCTTTTTAACCAGCCTAGATATTTTAGATGACTGTGTGTCGAAAGAATCTTTGTGCTTTGCTGCAACCTTGTCAACCTGCTTCTAGTGGATAGAAGGTGCTTGGGCCGAGGCTGTAGTGGTTGTAGTATCCTTTTGTTCCCTTTTTTAACAGATTGTGGAGAAGATGAATTTTGTAGTATGAGATACAACCTTGTGGCACTGTTTAGGTGGGGCAGTAGTTTGAACTACCTCTGGTATCCTATAGAGATGACCCCCAGAGTAATAATGACACTACGGGGTCGAGACTCATAGATAGCATGGTGTTTCCACATATATGTCTAGCCCAAGAGAACATCAGAGACATCCAGTGGGGAAACATCACATAATACCTCATCCTTGAAGGGTTGGATGCCATATGACAATCGACACTATTGGCTGACACGAAGATCTTGTCCTTGGCGAAGCCACCCGATGCTGTATGGTTGTGGGTGTGGTGTTGTCGACAATCCCAACTGTTTGACGACCTCTACTGAGATGAGGTTCTTTTGGCTTCCGCTATCAACAATAAAATGTAGCGGCATCCCCTTCACCCACATCTGTGAATGAAAAAGGTGCTCCCCCTCTTCTGGATCTGTTGGTTCTTCTGGTTGAATTGTTGCGGTCGCGACAATAGCAGTGGGGTCTGNCTTTTACCAGTATTTTCAGAATCAGATTCTGAATCAGGGTTCGGCTCCTTGTCTTTGATCTCGGCCACCAATGACTGTTTTGAGCGACATTCGTCGGTGTTGTGCCAGGGGATTTTATGGAAATCACACCATTTTTCGGTGTCCTTCTTTGTCTTCCCGTGACCATTCTTTTCCTGTGGCTTGGACTAGTTTTTGGGAGACTGTTTGTTAGGGCTGTCTTTTTCAAACTTTGGTTGTTGTGGATTTGCATACCTGAACTCCCATTTATTCTGGTGCTTAAATTTAAGCTTGATTTTAACGGCATATCGATAGGCAGCACCGAGTGATGAGATGTCTAGAAAATCCATTTCAGTTTGGATGTATCTATTTATAGCCCCACGGTATTTCAGAACCAAATGTCGTTTAGAGTCTTTGATACCCAGCTTGGTGCGCAAGGTATGGAAACTATTGGTGAACTCTGAAACTAATTGGCCCCTCTCTTGCTGCAGTGTGGTCCATCTCATGTACTGGTCCTCATAGTTTCCAACAGGGTAATATTGTTCCTTTGCCGCATCCACACAAAAATCCCAAGTGGGATCGGCCCCATATATTCCAGACTCCTCTGTGGAACTCTGCTCCCAGTAAGTTTCCCACCAATGTTTGACATGAGGGAGAGCTTCAAGGAGTGCAAAGGTGATATTTTCTTTGTCGGAAAAATTGTGAACAGAGAAATAACCTTCCAGCAGAGTTAACCATTTTTCTAAGGCTTTTGCATCTATCTGTCCTTCAAATACAGGAATATCAAAATTAACTTGTACATTGAAAGGCGAGGTTCCTCCAAAGTGGTCGCTTCATGAAGATGCGCCTGATGCTATCAGCAGGTGTTGAAGGTTCTGGGAAAAAATCTCCATCATTTCGTCCCTCTGTCGCGTGAGAGCTTGCTCAAGCAACAGATTGATAGGATCGTTTGCTCCGTCGTTTTTATTTTCTTCTGCCATTAAGGGTTTCTTGGGTGTGCGACAGCGATTGTCTTCAAGAGAGACATGCTCTAGACCCAACTTTCTATACTCGGACCTCGTCGGGGACACGCACTGAAAAAACGATCAAGAGCAGCCTGCTCTGATACCACTGATCCGGATTATTTTCGGCACGAAATGATAGCGGAGATATAATAAGGAAATGCACAGAGATATCGCATATATCCAATAATATACTAGAAATGTATCAGAGATGCAACCATAAACATAGATATACAGTAATACACGATTTCTATTAATGAAATAAATGTACAGAGACTGTAAAAATACAGAGTGAAAGACTCGCTAGAATGGTGGCAGCTTATCTCTGAGAAGAGATGTGATGGCTACTCGCATTCATGAGAAGACGATTACAATGAGGCTCTAGAGGCCTTTTTACAATAAACGGGAATGCCAAACTTCCTATACATCCAAAAACCTAACCCTAGGAGATGAAGTGCCAAAAGTCATTGGGCCCCGTTTTGGTAAGTGAGTACATCAACTTCCCGGGGTTGTAACTTTTGCATACAATCTTCGTTTAGGCGTGTGATAGCTCGTTGGAAAGGTATTGTCGAGGATATTCATTTTGGGGGCTCATTCATGCCTTTGGATATCATTGAGAACCTATATCTCGAAAAAACTTCATTTGGGCCCTCAAAATGGCCCTGGAAGTTAAAACCTGCTAAAAATAGTAAATTGCCAAAAATCCGTTTTGAGCCATTTGGAAAAGGTGGGTGGCCACCAATATCCACCTGGATCAATCCTCCCTCCTTAGGAAGCAATGTTCTCCATTGCGTTGAGTTCTTGGGGGAGAGGGAAAATCATTTGTTGAATCTGCATCTTGGTGAGCTGCTTGTCTTGTTAGAGATGTCGCGCTGCTTAGTTTGTTTAAGGTCATCACGAACCTGTGGCTGGAAGGTTTGGACCTTTTTAACCAGTCTAGCTATTTTAGATGACTGTGTGCAGAAGGAATCTTTGTTCTTTGCTGCAACCTTGACGACCTGCTTCTGGTGGATAGAAGGTGCTTGGGCCGAGGCTGTAGTGGTTGCAGTATCCTTTTGTTCCCTTTTTGAACAGATTGTGGAGAAGATGAATTTTGTAGTATGAGATACTACCTTGTGGCATTGTTTAGGTGGGGCAGTAGTTGGAACTACCTCTGGTATCCTGTAGAGATGACCCCCCAGAGTAATAATGACACTACGGGGTCGAGACTCATAGATAACATGGTGTTTCCACATATATGGCTGGCCCAAGAGAACATCACAGACATCTAGTGAGGCAACATCACATAATACCTCATCCTTGAAGGGTTGGATGCCGTATGACAGTCAACATTGTTGGCTGACACGAAGATTTCATCCTTGGCGAAGCCACCCGATGCTGTATGGTTGCGGGTGTGGTGTTTTCGACAGTCCAAACTATTTGATGACCTCTGCTGAGATGAGGTTCTTTTGGCTTCCGATATCAACAATAAAATGTAGCGGGGTCCTTTTCACCCACATCTGTTAAAGAAAAAGGCACTCCCCCTCTTCTGGATCTGTTGGTTCTTTTGGTTGAATTGTTGCGGTTGTAACAATAGCAGTGGGGTCTGCGTCGATGATCTATCTTTTACCAGTATTTTCAGAATCAGATTCTGAATTAGGGTTCGGCTCCTTGTCTTTGATCTCGGCCACCAATGACTGTTTTGAGCGACATTCGTCGGTGTTGTGCCAGGGGATTTTATGGAAATCGCACCATTTTCCGGTGTCCTTCTTTGTCTTCCCTTGACCCTTCTTTTCCTGTGGCTTATACTAGTTTTTGGGAGACTGTTTGTTAGGGTTGTCTCTTTTAGACTTTGGTTGTTGTGGATTTGCACACCTGAACTCCCATTTGTTCTGGTGCTTAAATTTATGCTTGATTTTAACAGCATATCGATAGGCAGCACCGAGTGATGAGATGTCTAGAAAATCCATTTCAGTTTGGATGTATCTATGTAGAGCCCCACGGTATTTCAGAACCAAATGTCGTTCAGAGTCTTTGATACCCATCTTGGTGCGCAAGGTATGGAAGCTATTGGTGAACTCCGAAACTGATTTTCCCCTCTCTTGCTGCATTGTGGTCCATCTCATGTACTGGTCCTCATAGTTTCCAACAGGATAATATTGTTCCTTTGCCGCATCCACACAAAAAATCCCAAGTGGGATCGGCCCCATATATTCCATACTCCTATGTGGAACTCTTCTCCCAGTAAGTTTCCCACCAATGTTTGACATGAGGGAGAGCTTCAAGGAGTGAAAAGGTGATCTTTTCTTTGTCGGAAAATTTGTGAACAGAGAAATAACCTTCCAGCAGAGTTAACCATTTTTCTAGAGATTCTGCATCTATCTGTCCTTCAAATACCGGAATATCAAAATTAACTTGTACCTTGAAAGGAGAGGTGCCTCCAAAGTGGTCGCTTGATGAAGATGCGCCTGATGCTATCGGCAAGCGTTGAAGGATGTGGTCAAAATTCTCCATCATTTCGTCCCTCTGTCGCGTGAGAGCTTGCTCAAGCAACAGATTGATAGGATCGTCTGCTTCATCGTTTTTCTTTTCTTCTGCCATTGAGGGTTTCTTGGGTGTGCGACAGAGATTGTCTTCAAGAGAGACAAGCTCGAGACCCAACTTTCTATACTCGGACCTCGTCGGGGACATGCACTGAAAAAACGATCAAGAGCAGCCTGCTCTGATACCACTGATCCGGATTATTTTCGGCACGAAATGAGAGCGGAGATATAATAAGGAAATGCATAGAGACATCGCATATATCCAATAATATACTAGAAATGTATCAGATATGCAACCATAAAAATATATATACAGTAATACACGATTTCTATTAATGAAAGAAATGTACAGAGACTGTAAAAATACAGAGTGAAAGACTCGCTAGAATGGTGGCAGCTTATCTCTGAGAAGAGATGTGATGGCTACTCGCATCTGTGAGAAGACAATTACAATGAGGATCTAGAGGCCTTTTTACAATAAACGGGAATGCCAAAATTCCTAGACATCCAAAAACCTAACCCTAGGAGATGAAGTGCCAAAAGTCATGTGGGCCCCGTTTGGGTAAGTGAGTACATCAACTTCCCGGGGTCGTAACTTTTGCATACGATCTCTGTTTTAGGCATGTGATAGCTTGTTGGAAAGGTATTGTCAAGGATATTCATTTTGGGGGCTCATTCATGACTTCGGCTATCATTGAGAACCTCTATCTCGAAAAACCTTCATTTGGACCCTCAAAATGGCCCCAGAAGTTAAAACCTGCTAAAAATAGTAAATTGCCAAAATTGCCAAAAAGCCATTTTGAGCCATTTGGAAAAGGTGGGTGGCCACCAATATCCACCTGTATCAATCCTCCCTCCTTAGGAAGAAATTTTCTCCATTGCGTTGAGTTCTCGGGGGAGAGGGAAAAGCATTTGTTGAATCTGCATCTTGGTGAGTTGCTTGTCTTGCAGGAGACGTCGCGCTGCTTAGTTTGTTGAAGGTCATCACGAACCTGTGGATGGAAGGTTTGGACCTTTTTAACCAGTCTGGATATTTTATATGATTGTGTGCAGAAGGAATCTTTGTGCTTTGCTACAACCTTGTCGACCTGCTTCTGGTGGATAGAAGGTGCTTGGGCCGAGGCTGTAGTGGTTGCAGTATCCTTTTGTTCCCTTTTTGAACAGATTGTGGAGAAGATGAATTTTGTAGTATGAGATACTACCTTGTGGCACTGTTTAGGTGGGGCAGTAGTTGGAACTACCTCTGGTATCCTGTAGAGATGACCCCCCGGAGTAATAATGACACTACGGGGTCGAGACTCATAGATAGAATGGCGTTTCCACATATATGGCTAGCCCAAGAGAACATCAGAGAAATCTAGTTGGGCAACATCACATAATACCTCATCCTTGAAGGGTTGGATGCCGTATGACAATCGACATTGTTCGCTGACACGAAGATATCATCCTTGCCGAAGCCACCCGATGTTGTATGGTTGCGGGTGTGGTGTTGTCGACAATCCCAACTGTTTGACGACCTCTGCTGATATGAGGTTATTTTGGCTTCCGTTATCAACAATAAAATGTTGCGGGGTCCCCTTCACCCACATCTGTGAATGAAAAAGGCGCTCCCCCTCTTCTGGATTTGTTGGTTCTTCTGGTTGAATTGTTGTGGTCGCGACAATAGCAGTGGGGTCTGTGTCGATGATCTGTCTTTTACCAATATTTTCAGAATCGGATTTTGAATGAGGGTTCGGCTCCTTGTCTTTGATCTCGGCCACCAATGATTGTTTTGAGCGACATTCGTTGGTGTTGTGCCAGGGGATTTTATGGAAATCGCACCATTTTCCGGTGTCCTTCTTTGTCTTCCCGTGACTCTTCTTTTCCTGTGGCTTGGACTAGTTTTCGGGAGACTGTTTGTTAGAGCTGTCTTTTTCATACTTTGGTTGTTGTGGATTTGCAGACCTGAACTCTCATTTGTTCTGGTGCTTAAATTTATTCTCGATTTTAACAGCATATTGATAGGCAGCACCGAGTGATGAGATGTCTAAAAAATCCATTTCAGTTTGGATGTATCTATGTAGAGCCCCACGGTATTTCATAGCCAAATGTCATTCAGAGTCTTTGATACCCAGCTTGGTGCACAAGGTATGGAATCTATTGGTGAACTCCAAAACTGATTGGCCCCTCTCTTGCCGCAGTGTGGTCCATCTCATGTACTGGTCCTCGTAGTTTCCAACAGGGTAATACTGTTCCTTTGCCGCATCCACAAAAAAATCCCAAGTGGGATCGGCCCCATATATTCCAGACTCCTCTGTGGAACTCTGCTCCCAGTAAGTTTCCCACCAATGTTTGACATGAGGGAGAGATTTAAGGAGTGCAAAGGTGATCTTTTCTTTGTCGTAAAAATTGTGAACAGAGAAATAACCTTCCAGCAGAGTTAACCATTTTTCTAGGTCTTCTGCATCTATCTGTCCTTCAAATACAGGAATATCAAAATTAACTTGTACCTTGAAAGGAGAGGTGCCTCCAAAGTGGCTGCTTGATGAAGATGCCCCTGATGCTATCGGCAGGCGTTGAAGGATGTGGGAAAAATTCTCCATCATTTCGTCCATCTGTCGCGTGAGAGCTTGCTCAAGCAACAGATTGATAGGATTGTCTGCTCCGTCATTTTTCTTTTATTCTACCATTGAGGGTTTCTTGGGTGTGCGATGGCGATTGTTTTCAAGAGAGACAAGCTCGAGACCCAACTTTCTATACTCGGACCTCGTCGGGGTCATGCACTGAAAAAACGATCAAGAGCAGCCTGCTCTGATACCATTGATCCGGATTATTTTCGGGACGAAATGAGAGCGGAGATATAATAAGGAAATGCACAGAGATATCACATATATCCAATAATATACTAGAAATGTATCAGAGATGCAACCATAAACATAGATATACAGTAATACATGATTTCTATTAATGAAATAAATGTACAGAGACTGTAAAAATACAGAGTGAAAGACTCGCTAGAATGGTGGCAGCTTATCTCTGAGAAGAGATGTGATGGCTACTCGCATCCGTGAGAAGACGATTACAATGAGGCTCTAGAGGGATTTTTCAATAAACGGGAATGCCAAAAGTCCTAGACATCCAAAAACCTAACCCTAGGAGATGAAGTGCCAAAAGTCATGTAGGCCCCGTTTGGGTATGTAAGTACATCAACTTCCCGGGGTCGTAACTTTTGCATACGATCTCCGTTTTAGGCGTGTGATAGCTCGTTGTAAAGGTATTGTCGAGGATATTCAGTTTGGTGGCTCAATTATGACTTCGGATATCATTGAGAACCTCTATCTCGGAAAACCTTCATTTGGGCCCTCAAAATGGGCCCGGAAGTTAAAACCTGCTAAAAATAGTAAATTGCCAAAATTGCCAAAAAGTCATTTTGAACCATTTGGAAAAGGTGGGTGGCCACCAATATCCACCTGGATCAGTTTTTTGGGTGTTTTGGGGATTTACTAGACTAATTGGAAACTACAGGAAAGTTCGCAGTGCCTCACACTATGAACTGGTTTCTACAATCAAGTGTTGTGAACTTCGTTGCGAACTGGTTGATACATTCAACGCTACAGGATATGTTGTGAACTCTTATTTTTATGGTTTCAAGAGGATCAACGATTTCCAGATGGTTAGGGGAGCATGGTACAGTTGTTTGGAGGTTAATTTAAAGTTGGAAGGATACCTGGAAAGAAAATAAATGTGCTCAAAGGAAGCCTCATCATGCATATTAAGGTGTTAGGATAGTTTCCAACATTAGCCTTTTTTATAGAAGTTTGTTATTTTCAGTTTGTATAGATGTAATTACCTCAGTTTTAGATGGGAGAATCATATGATAGAGGATGAAACTCGTATTGTATGCTATCATTCCCTATCTAGGCTATAAAAGGAGCATTAGAATTCATTTGGTTGGTTCGAATGGTTGATGTAAAAAACTATTTTTGGGTGATATTGATGTAACAGAGCCTGCTCTGGTTTTATGGACCATACTTGATGAATTTTTGTCTAATAAAAGTCATTTTTCTCTCTTTCCATATTGTTTCTCTCACTCTGAAATTTTACTGTCATTGAATGCTTCAAATTATGTTTTATAGTTGCATTGCAATGGATATTTGATTGTGATGTTGTTGTAACTTTTCTCAGTGTTTTAGATTTGATTTAAAAAGTTCTTGTATTAAAAAAAATTCCTTCCTTTGTCTACTGGTAAATCCTGATGCTAGTGGTAGACTTACTACACTTTTCTCTTTAAAGTCTTCTTTCTATCCACACTTATCCTTAAAACCCTAATCTAAGTTAGACAAGACCTCTTTTGTTGATGCATTTTATCTAGAATTTCTTGTGGTTTAACACTACTGAAATGATTTTTATCCATTTGACACCACATTTTAAGCCTTACCTCATTAACCTATTGATGGGTACTCAGCTTGCATTTTAGCAGACAAAGTGTAAACTTCAATGCTAACACCTCCATCCTAAGATTCAAAAGAGCATATCAAAAAAAATCTCCTTAAAATTTTATGAAGCATTATATGTTACATATTGATCGAATGTGAAGCAGAACCCCTTCTCTCCTCAGGCTAATTGACCTCTCGGTCAAGGATATTCGATTCTCAGAGTCGAATTGGCTCTATGAAACCTAAATGGTCTCACTAGTTATTTAACACAGGCCCTTCCATTCTCCTGGTACAGGTTCTATGGCACCCAGACCCCTCTCATTTCCCGTTGTTGAACTGCCAGTTCCAAGCGCTAGCTCCTCTTTCGTTGGACCTTTCTCGTATGTGACCTTGATCTATGTCCTTGTGTAAACACACGATTGTGGGTGCGGCATAAGTGGTTTGAGGCCACACCACTTTTCTCCCTGCAATTCACCTCCAGCTGTCGCATCCTCCTTTTCCAATACCGTGGTTTCAATTGTGGCCCGCTCTCAAATTTTTAAAGTCTGAGCACTTTATGTCCCCGAAATATAGCATGATTGTTGATCTTGCAATCTTAGGTGGGACCTCTCGATCAATGGTTCATATCAACTCCTTTCAAATCAACGCTCATGATTTACTTCACAATTCGGGTTTCGGAGTCTTCAACTCTCAAACCTCAATTTCTCTGCAATGACAAATCTCTTGCCACATGTCCTCATCAAATCAACGGATCTAACCATTTCAAGATTTTGGAATTCGGAAATCTCAAATCTCAAACTTCACCTTTCCTCAATTTATTTTATCTGAATCTCGCGATCCACTGGCGCGTGTCTCCCGCAGATCGACAGTTATGATTATTTCGGTTCTTCGATCTTCGGAAATCTCAACTCTCAACTTTCACTTTCTCTAGAAGTGTGTAGATTTATACCACGTGTCCCTCTGGATCTGATGGTCTAGATTCACTTCGGACTTCGAGTTTCAGGAATTTAAAATATCAACTGAAACCCACAAGCTTTTATCTGAAGTTAGTGATCTGTCACCACGCTTTCTTCTGGATCTGACGATCCAGATTTAATTCGGACTTCGGGTTTTGGGTTTTTTTCTCCTCGATACTTTGAATTCTCCAGTCCGCGAAGCCCCAAAAGAACCCCACGATTAAAAATTATGTAACTTTTCCCAGATCCAACAGGAACGATCTCACCCCTCTGAACGGATCTCATCCGTCACTTCGCAACCTTCAATAGACTTCCTCATCTTCGTTGATTCTTGGTCATTGTCTCTCATGAGATTGATTCTAACGCACTCCTTGCGAACTCGGAATCTCTAACGAAATCCGGACTCAATGATTTCTTCAAAATAAATCTCTTTACGTACTCCTTGCGCTTCACAGCCCCATTCTCGACACTTAGCCTATTTTAGAATCGATGCACTCCTTGCAACAGTTTCTCATCAAAGACTTAAGTTCTTGCGGTGACTGTGCACACCATGCAGCAGTCTCTTTGCACTCCTTGCAAAAGGAAGTTTCGTGTTTATCTATTCTGAGCTTTAGAGTCAAAATAGACTCTGACAATGCACTCCTTGTGGATTGTATGCATGCCTTGCAAGAACTCAACAAAGAGAACAATTGAAACTTATCTAAACACTTCAAAGATTCAGGTATTCAACAACATAACTCATTCATTCATGAAAACAACAATAACAGGGAATTGTAAATTGTAGCAACACCATGCATTAGATCAATTTTCCTTTGTTATATTCATTCAAAAGTAAATGGCTACATCTATGATAAAACAACAAAAAATTTCAGAAACAACTAAATCAAAACAAACTCCTACTAACTTGCAGCAGCCTCCTTCGGGCATACCAAACATATATTTATCTCAGATGGTTCTTAGGGTTCCCTCCAACTACTCGACTTCTCGAAAGAAAACCTAAATGCTACCTAAGTTATATTATATTAAACACTAGGAGTGAAAATCTGACATCACTCATGATCACTCAGCTCCCAAGCATTTGATCCTCTTCAGTTTTTTATCATTTCAACAAAATTGCAGGGAATGCCAGCAGTTAAGATTCTGAAATGATTCAACGGTGCACTGAGGCACTCATTTGTCCCTCCACGTGTGCTTCCTGACGATGATCTTACATCATACTGCTCTGCCAAAAAATTCATGGACTCATGTCCATGATCTCCTGCACTGACGTTCCATGCTTTTGGATATCATCTTCATTTTCCCAACTAGCATCTTCTATCGGGTGCCCCTTCCACTTGGAAAAATATTCAAAATAGGTCTTCCTCCTGGTCTTCTTGTCAATCATTTGATTAACGATCTTCTCCATCTCTGTTTTTTCTGCTACCAGCATTTGCTTCTCCCACTGAATCTTCTCCTGATCTTTTTATCTCTCTCTGTCATCTTCCCTATAAGGATACATGTCTAATATGTTGAATATGGTCGATATGCCCACATCATCTAGAAACTCAATCTCATAGGCATTTGCATCGAACTTCCTTAAGATCTTACATGGCCCTATCTTCTTCATCTTCAACTTGTTATATGTTCCTCTTGGAAACCTTTCTTTCTTGAGATGTGCTAGAACCTGATCTCCTACTCCAAATTGAAGCTCTTTGTGATGTTGATCAAATATGCGCTTTTACTCTTGGCTAGAGTTCTGCAACTACTCTCTGATCTGGATATGGAGCTTCTACATTCCTACAACAAAATATTCTACTCTGGTGCTTCTGATATCACTTTGTTCCAAGTCTCTCAACTTAGATACTCCTCTTGGTTGCATTCCATACAGTATTTGGAATGGGCTATTTCCAGTGCTCCTGTTTGGTGAGTCATTGTATGCAAATTCTGCTTGTGGCAGAATCTGATCCCACTGATTATGATGCCCAGTAACCAGACTCCTAAATAAGTTTCCCAAACTTATGTTCACCACCTCAGTCTATCCATCTATCTGAGGGTGATAAGCTAAGCTAAAGGAAAAATATTTCCCCAACTTCTTCCGCAGTGTTCTCCATAAATGACCAACAAATTTGGTATCTCTGTCTGAATCAATACTTTGGGTAATCCATGAAGTCAAACAACTTCCTTGAAAAATAAATTTGAAACATGTGTTGCATCACTCGTCTTCTAGCATGGGATAAAGTGTGCCATTTTTGAAAATCTATCCACCACCACAAATATGGAATCACATCCTCCTTGTGTTATTGGTAGTCCCAACAAAAAATCCATGCTTATTGCATCCCAAGGCCTCTGTGGTATTGGAAATGGCTGATAAAATCCAGTGTTTTGTCTTTTACCTTTTGCATGTTGGCAGGTTCTACATATATTCACAAACTTTACCGCTTATGTTTTCATACCTGGATAGTAATATGCATTGCTCAACTGTGCAAATGTTTTATCATGGTCGAAATGTCCAACCAAACTTCCACTATGCTTTTCCTTCAAAATGTTATCCCTCATTGAGCATTTTGGTATGTACAATTGATTTCCCTTGAACAAAAATATTTCTTGAATCATATACTATGCCCACTGGATCCTGTCTCTCAGCATAGGATTTGTACATACTTTGTATGCTTCCTTTAAATCTAGATCCTAATTGTACATTTCCTTAAGATGTTCAAACCCTAAGGTCTTCACCTGAAAGTCCTGCAGAATCAAACATCTCTTGCTCAATGCATCAGCGACTTTGTTAGCATTTCCATAAATATGTTTTATGAAAAAAGTAAAATTCTACATAAACTCGATCCACTTTGCATGTCTCTGATTCAATTTTTCATGTCTGGTTATGAATTGTAAAGCTCGGTTATCATTATACAAGAAAAATTCCTTTGGAACCAGGTAGTGCCTCCATTTCTTCAAGCGTTGAATTATGGCATAAAACTCTTTTTCATATTTGGAGTACTTTCTCTTAGTCTCATTCATCTTCTCACTGAAGTATGCAACTTAAACAATACATTAAGTCAACCACTTAAACAATCCATTAAATCATCCATTATTGGCAAAGGAAATCTATAAGTATGGTGATATTTTTATGGCTCTCGAGTCTGTACACATTCTCCATCCTCCATCCTTCTTTGGACTCAAAACAGTTGGTACTACACATGACCTCAAGCTCTCTCTGACCAAACCCTTGTCTAACAAATCTTGGACTTGGTTCTTTACCTCCTCATTCTCTTGAGGTGTCAATCTATATGTTTCTTTGTTTGGCAGACTTTCTCCTTGTATCAAATCAATATGATGGTTGATACTTCTGATGGGTGGCAATAAGTTAGGAAACTCATCCACTACTATGTCAGCAAAATTCTCCAACAGTTCCTGAAATTCTTCAGGAAAATCATCCATCGAAGTGTTTGTAAGGACAACTTTGGTTTTTCCACCACAAAAAATTGCATCTCTTGTTCCTTCTTGACTTCTCTCAGTATTTCCTTCCTACTCATGAGAAGTATGCTTGTGTTGGCTTCTTCTTTTACCTTCTTCTCCTCTATTGGTAGCAACATGTGTGTCATACCATTCTTCTCCAAGGTGTATGTATTTTTTCTCCCATCATGAATGAAATTTTTGTCAAACTGCCATGGTCTTCCCAACAAAACATGACATACATCCATGGGAATTACATCACACAGAATCTCATCTCTATATCCACCTATTTTAAATTCAACGATACATTGTTTAGTTACCATTACCTGGTGTCCTTTTTGAAACCATGAGACTTTGTATGGATTTGGGTGTGTAGTTGTCTCCAGCTCCAATTTCTCCACCATCTATGTGGATACTATATTGTCAATTCTCCCACTATAAATTATCACCTTGCATACTCTATCTTTCATCTTGCAAGTTGTCCTGAATAGATTGTTCCTCTGCACTAGATTTTAAATTTTAGATTCTGGTTTTAAGAGAACCTTCCTCAAAATCATGGTGTTTTCACTCCAGGAAACTCTCCTAGGCTGTAAGTCAGAGATGCCTGGTAACTAACTCTTTTTGGGAAATATTTTCTTAATAATTGATGTGGTTTTTTGATCAAGATGAATATCTAGGGACTGGATTGTGTGTTTAAGACTGTCTAGAGATATCAAATATCACAAGGCCTTCTAGAAATGCAATCAGACAAGGTTTGATTAAATGGAAGATAAGATAGCTATTGAACCAGATTATACTCATATAAAACAAGCACAATGGGTTTAAAAGCTAAGGAAAATAACTTATGATTCTTAACTTAATCAATCAGCTAGTGAGATGACAGTCACATGTGAATTGAATAAGCTCCAATAAAGAAAACATTCACTCATAAGATATCAGAAAACAAAACAGAAAAATTCTGATAACACAACTGAAGGAAGCTTGCAATGTTTCATAAATAAAGAATAAGTATCTTGATTACAGTAGCAGCATGTAGAACCCAAAATTGAACCCCTTTAGTTCTCCAAATGTCTTTGGCTTTATAGCCTTTTACAATCAGTTTCAGATCCTAAAACAATGGATCTGATATTCTAAAAATAGAAAGTCAAAACTGATTTACAAAAGATAAGGAGAGATCCTCAAGATGAGGTCAACCTCTATCTTTTGGTCTTCAAACATTCGTTGAAAGTTGATGAAGTGTAGCCTAGCCTTCCAAGGCTCTTTGATCTGTTCCTTTGAAAGTGGAATTCGAATTTGATGATGTGTGCCAAAAATCCCTATCATTTTGCCTTTGAAAATCACCAAATCTAGTCAAAAAATTCCCTTTTGACTTTCATCTCCAAGAATGGCCTTCAGATTTTGATTTGATAATTCATAACCAGCTTATTGAAGAAGAATTCAAACCATTCAAACCCAAAAATTCTTGATCCGGGAAAAAATTTGGCTATTTTGGCTGTGACAGGTTTCCACAACTAACTTACCCGAAAATCTGCTCCTTTGCTGCTGAAAGTCGAAGCTTTCAACAGCTAACTAGTCATAATTCTGCGTTCTGCACTGGTGAAAGCGCAAATTTTTTAAAAAACAAATTTCTCATTCATGGAGAGTCTGTTTTGCATGCTTAAATAGTCGATCGACATCTACGAATCCTAAGATTTCCAATGGTTCTTTAAGATCTGTATTTGGATCTTGGGAAGCTAGTCAAATTTTCCCTACAAGATTAGGCATTGTTCTTTCAAAAATGCCGGTGCGTTTTTTATCGCTAACAAATGGCTCCAACTGGGATGGATACCTCCCTGTGAGGTCTCCAAGAACCTAGCAGACCTTGTGCCTTTAGTATTGGTCTATGGAGTCATTCATCCCTTTCGGTGGTTAATGAGCACACACACGGGCTCGCCTAAACCACCGAAAACATAAACTTACCCAAAAATCAAAAACTTGATGAATCTTGATTACCTGCAAGAGTACAAAGACCTCAGGACTTGTTAGACGAAGCTCCTCTCTCTATTTATAGTGATTCCATTTCTTAGTATGAGGTCAACAGGCACATCCACCATGACTATCTTCCATGATTAGGAGAGACATGAGGATTTTCACCAATTGCATATTTCAGCCTTCTGGAAACACAATAAGGAAACCAATCTGCACCACCACAACGGAGGGTGTTACCGGTTGCAACCATGTCTCTGTAAACCCTTTCTGGATCGTGTATCAATACAGCAGCAACTTCAGATACAAATCATTTCTAGATCCTCTTATATGTGTAGATAGCCTTCCGCGCTGGTGAAAGTTTTGTTTTATCTTTGAGAAGAAAATAATGCAGAGCAACAATGATCAAAAGGAAATCCAATTGCACAACTGTTGTTATCTATGGCATTGAAGGGTTCTCAGAAATTGTCTGTCTCTCTGAACATCTGTTATCCAAAGCAGTTGATGGTGCAGCAGGAGTATGATTAGAAGATTATCGATTTGACGGATTTTGTTGTTTGTGGAATGGTTCAATGTCAGCAAACATTGACATGAGCTGCTCCTTGTCCAATCTATCAAAGTCTTGGGATCTTTTGGATGGTATGGATGCTGCACTTCTGCAATCGAATTCATCTTCCTCTACAATTTACAACAACCTGTCATTCTTCAGTCACTTGTATGCTTCAAATTCCCTGGAAAATTTCTTGCACCTCACCATAGCATCGGTCGCATTGGACTTTACTCAGTGCTTAGTTAAAACTATGCATGGCATTAATGTAAGGAAGCCAGAATTTTATTCTCCAGATATTATTGATGAATGAATCTCTAACAAAGTCCAAACATCATTTACAACACATCCCAGATTAAATGCCTCTTCTTCTACCTCAAGAACATAGAATATAAACATAGAGCTATTGAAAATCAAACCTGCATTCTGCATATTTTGGATATGGAAACGACAGCATGCAGAAAGCTCAGATACAGACATCATTTATGCAGGCATGGGTGAAAGTGCATGGATAAACTTCTCTTTCTTGTTATTACCAACAGCTTCAGATCCGAGGTTCAAGTTCTGCAACCAGTTATGATATCACAGCATTGTGTCCTGACATATGCTCAATTCTTGGAGATGCTTCTGCTAAGTTAACACCATTTCAGCCACCTCATTCATGCTGACCATTTCATCACTGAAAACACTGATATCCACTTACAGTTTCATTGGTGGGTGTTCCATCAAATAAAAGTGAAATGCTTGGATTACATGTCTGCCTAGTCCGGGCCATGTTTTCAAATTCAGAAATAATTTTGATATTCTGAACTGTTTCTTCATCATTTGGTACCTCAGCTCAAGTAGCAGGTCTATTCTAATTTCACCATCCGCCTTTTTAGAAGTGATGTCGATATCTTCACTTCCCCCACAAGCAATCCAATTTGTTTCTGGACTTTCTGGAACCGTCAGAATACTATTGTCCACAGATGCTAAGCTCATTTAATACTCTTGATTCCAATCTGAAACCCAAGTCCCTTCTTCTCTATCTGCAATATCTTCTTCAATGATGGTAGTAGTGATGCTCTGTCCAAGTTCTGGATGCCAAATTGGAAAGGGGTGTCCTCATGTCTATACCAGAAACAGGGCACCGGCCACCTTCCAACGCATGATTATCATTAATTTCATCACTTGATTTCTTCTGGAACATCATAGAACTTCAGATCCGAAATATTTTCGTTAAGAAGACAACAAACAGAAGTATCATCATCTACTTTGTAAATCATCTACTGATCTGAAAATGGTTATTTGACTCAGATCTGTGTGTATCGAGTGCCCAAAATGTTGTCCTGTGGTTTTGGTTCCTTGTTTAAAAAGATTCCCTGATGACTCCCAGACAAGTAATTCCCCATATAAGATACATTGTGTAGAAAGAATACACTTCTGAAGTGAATCTCCTAGAGCTGACTTAGACTCATCGTGTTCTTTTCCATTCCTTGACCAGAGCTGGATGCAAGACTTATTTTTTTGCACTTGCATGCGATCGCCATCAAACTTGCACTCAGCAGTAATTTCTTTCCCTTTCATATATTCCCAAGTAGCGTCAATAGAATTCATTTGCTTGGAGTGCTGACACTTGACAGGCTTTCCTACCACAAGATCCTAGCACAGATATCGAACAGAACGATTGTGTAGATGTAAGCAGACATTCTTTAAATCTACACACGATGCCATCATGTCCCGAGCGTCAGGGTGGATCTCATCAAGAATAGAATTTTCTCCCAACCCAATCCTGAGATCCTTTAGAATAATGCGCAAAACCCACTTCATCTCCCCAACAGTAGTCTTCGAAATAAGATCCCTTAAAACAGAACCCTTTTCTTCCCTGGTAGTGGAGATGGTAAGGCAATCTAAGAGAGAATTCAATGCAGGAATGGAAAGATCCATGCATGGTCTATGGTGTCTTTTTGCCATAACCTGTGAAGCAATAATGGAAAAATCACCAACAACAGAATTTGTAGCTCTTTTCCAATCCGAAAGAAGATGTCCATTTACAGACTTGGGTGCTATGCCAAGGGAAACAACCAAACAGGAAACCAATGTTGTTTCTTTCATATTGTAATTTTGGCACTCAAGATCACGATGTATGATGAATTTGCTTTCCAAACTGGAATTTCGACCATCTTCTGCCACTTGGACGGATTTTGAGCTGTGATTGCACGCCTGTATGAGGGAATCACGGGATTGATCTGATTCACCCCAGGAATAGCTCCACAGAGTCCTCTTTTCATCATGTTCGATCCACCTTTGTATTCTTTCTTTGGGCATTGAATACGACGAGCAGCAAACTTTGAATGACATTGTATTTCTAATGACTAACAGGTGTCTCCATTGATACGCATTTTCATGGAAATTGCTACAAATACCATGTTTACCTGTTACATAGTGACTGCAACGTGGACAGTGCAAAGATTCAAGTGATGAGGCTTGAAGGTTCTCATAGAATGGGTCCAGCTCAATCATAAAATTGCAAGCAGTTATAAGTATTGAAAATTCAACTTTTAATTCAGTCCGATTGAACGCAAGATAGCAACTCTTTGCACGTTTCCACAGTGACCAGTTATTTTTCAACTCTGACAAATCAGCCACGGGCCTATTATTGTAATACAAATTGAGCACTTTAACTGAGCACTAATAGGTTGAGGGCTTCTCGATTCACACACAGATTTCCTTTTCTTTTGACTTTCTCCAGGAGTTGTTATTTGTTGCGGTGATGGAATTGAGTGGACAATATCTGAAAGGCAACGCTTTCATATTTCATGTTTAGGCATTGAAACAGACATGGTACCATGGGAAATTACAAAGTCTGACGTCTGATACACAGGGGATATCACAAGTAAGCCACTTCCAGGACTCCTGAGTGTAGTTGTTGGTTGACTAGTTGGTGAACTTTTAAGAGGTGACCTTGAATTTTGGATAGGACTCTTGGGTATTGGAGACATTCAGAGAGATGAAGGAACATGGGTTTTTCTATGAGCAGAATATATAGGAAGTCCTTTTTTAGGGGAATCGATTACTTTTCTTAGCTAGTCTTCATCTATTGCAGGATAGTGATAACAAAGTAATGGGTTGTCAGATTTCTGGGTTTGCTTCATAATGAGTTTCCATAGAAACAGAAAATGCAGGAAATAACAGATGGCTAGCAGGTAGGAAATGATGTTCTCACACAAATTCACCACCTACAATTCACCTCTCTTAGTAGATGGAATGATCTACATTAAACATTAAGGGAATAATAGATAAGAGACCTTGAGAAGGGAAATTTTCTAAAAACAAACAGTTTAAAAGGATAATCACATATCTGCATTTGTATCATTTCTTTTCCTTTTTGATCTGTGCTTGTGCTCTCTTTTTAGTTGTTTCAGGTGCTTTTCATACTGTGTGGCAAGCAATGTACAAAGATTCATCAAATCTTTCCTAACTGTTAGTACATGCTTGAAAGAAGCAATTCTTCTTCGGCAAATCTCCGGAGGAGCTGGCAATCCAGGTATTGCAACCCCATCAACATGATGAAATCGAGCCCCCAAGGATGCTCTGTATCTTGCATAGCTAGCAATCAAAGATCTCTCTAAACTGTCAGTCCAGGGAAATCGTCTCTTTCGCATAGGCTTCAGCCTTGACAGAGCACTAATATGATTAATAAATGTGTCTTCATTGTCATCTTCTTCATCATCTATCCCTACAACTTATTCAAACTGTAATAAAATGTTGAGCACAAGTTCCTGCTGCAAACTACTAAACTGAAAAGGATCTCCTGCTCGATGATGAGCTTATTTTCTATCTATTCCTAATCTAACCAGTAAAGGCAGAGTGATCAAGTAAAACTGAATTTCCAATGAAGCCAAGTAAGAAACTGACTTACTGATATCTTGTTTGATCTTGCCTTAAAAAATATTAGAAACCATAACATACAGAAATGGATTTTGACAGGGCAGCAGAACCAACCTTCCTTCAAAGACAGATTGACATATGTTCTGCTCAAAGACTCGCAATATTCACCAAAAGGATCAGCGAGGTTGCAAAGAAAAACTTCTTCGTGTTGTTTGAGCTGAAAATCAAAAAATATCTGGGTATTCTCTTTACCATGAAGACTGTCACTTTCAGCTATCCGTAAATCTAAAAATGGTTGTAGACTGGTTTATGTACTAATCATGGATTGTTTGATATCTGCTGCAGATTCTAGATCAAGAATGATAAGTATCGATGGTGAAGGAAAGAATAGTTGCTTCTGAATTTCTTGGGATACTGAATTTATATCAGCAACTTCTTTATCAAAATCTAGAGCCTCCTTAATCCCATAGTCAAAACTATAAGAGACATTCGAATCAATGACAAATGTGTCTATAATATGACTATCACCAACATCTTTACAATCAGAAGAAATACTAACTGGATGCTGGATGTGGAATACAGATTTTTTACAACAGTTATCAAAAATAAGATCAGTTGAGTAAAATTTCTCGTAATATGAATTGAAGGCCACATGAAAATCCTTCAGAGAATGGATACTAAGATTAGGAAGAGATTGACACCATTCACGAGCATTTTCTTCTAAAGAAAATTTGAACAGCTTGATCAAAACATCTTCGTGAACAAAACCATGTTCAAGCATGCACTTATGAAAATTGAATAAGTGCTCACCAGGATGATCATTCTTGCTTCCTCTGAATCTCGTAAGATAATCATCCCATTCAATTATAGTCGGTACTAGATGTGGAAAACCGGCTATATCTGAGAAATCACAGAAAGCATACCTCTTAGCTAAGATCTTTTCCATTTCATACCAGTGAGGTCGCCAACGGATTTCAGAACAGTGGAGTCGCCACCGAATTCGTCCTTCATGGAGTCGCCAGATAGATGATTACAACCAAACGATGTCCAGACTTTGTCTATCATCAAAGATGGATCTTGTCGTCTCCCAGAGAAGTTGAGCTTCAATCTCCTCTCCCCAGCAACGGCGCCAATTTGTTATCACTCTAGGAAACTCTCCTAGGTTGTAAGTCGGAGATGCCTGGTAACTAACTCTTTTTGGGAAATATTTTCTTAATAATTGATGTGGTTTTTGGATCAAGATGAATATCTAGGGACTGGACTGTGTGTTTAAGACTGTCTAGAGATATCAAATATCACAAGGCCTTTTAGAAATGCAATCAGACAAGGTTTGATTAAATGGAAGAGAAGATAGCTATTGAACCAGATTATACTCATATAAAACAAGCACAATGGGTTTAAAAGCTAAGGAAAATAACTTATGATTCTTAACTTAATCAATCAGCTATTGAGATGATAGTCACATGTGAATTGAATAAGCTCCAATAAAGAAAACATTCACTCATAAGATATCAGAAAACAAAACAGAAAAACTCTGATAACACAACTGAAGGAAGCTTGCAATGTTTCATAAATAAAGAATAAGTCTCTTGATTACAGTAGCAGCATGTAGAACCCAAAATCGAACCCCTTTAGTGCTCCAAATGTCTTTGGCTTTATAGCCTTTTACAATCAGTTTCAGATCCTAAAACAATGGATCTGATATTCTAAAAATAGAAAGTCAAAAATGATTTACAAAATATAAGGAGAGATCCTCAAGATGAGGTCAACCTCTATCTTTTGGTCTTCAAACATTGGTTGAAAGTTGATGAAGTGTAGCCTAGCCTTCCAAGGCTCTTTGATATGTTCCTTTGAAAGTGGAATTCGAATTTGATGATGTGTGCCAAAAATACCTATCATTTTGCCTTTGAAAATCACCAAATCTAGTCAAAAAATTCCCTTTTGACTTTCATCTCCAAGAATGGCCTTCAGATTTTGATTTGATAATTCATAACCAGTTTATTGAAGAAGAATTCAAACCATTCAAACCCAAAAATTATTGATCCGGGCGAAAATTTGGCTATTCTGGCCATGACAGACTTTCCACAGCTAACTTACCCGAAAATCTGCTCCTTAGCTGCTGAAAGTCGGAGCTTTCAACAGCTAACTAGTCATAATTCTGCCTTCTGCGCTGGTGAAAGCGCATATTTTTTAAAAATCAAATTTCTCAGTCATGGAGAGTCCGTTTTGCATGTTTAAATAGTCGATCGACATATACGAATCCTAAGATTTCCAATGGTGCTTTCATATCTGCATTTGGAGCTCGGTAATCTAGTCAAATTTTCCCTACAATATTAGGCATTGTTCTTTCAAAAATGTCGGTGCGTTTTTTATCGCTAACACATGGATCTTCCATCCTCTTGACCTTATGTTTCAATATTATTTTTTTTTTCTTAAGAAATATGAGTTTCACCTCCTCCTTCTTTATTCTTCTCCAAAAATTCCCAAGACATGTGTCTTGTCTTTCCACATGCATAACAACTTACTTCTCCTCCTCTGCTTCTTCCTCTTCCTCCAGAAGAACTTCTTCCACCACATTGTCTTCCTCAGGAATTCCCTCCTCTTTTTGAGTGACTATGTGCTTTCTCAGACCCATCTTTGGATTTTTGTGCCTTATCATGGGAAACTCCCTTGCCTTTGCTTGGGCTTCTGCCTCTGTTTTGTTGACTTTGTTTCCTGGCCAAATTCTCCTCTACCTTCAAAGCAATATGATAAGAATCCTCTACTATCCTCATTGACATCATGTTGATCTCATCCTGGATTTCATACCTCAGGCCATTTATATACCTGGAAACTTTTTCTTCATCCTTCTCTCATTGTCCAGTCCTAATATTCAGCTTGTAGAACTCCTCTGTGTACTCTTTCACTGTCATACCCTTCTGTACCAGGTTATGTAGCTTCCTGAACATATTTATTTGATGATCTTGGGAATTAATTTATCCTTCATCTTGGCTACCATTCTGTCCCAATTCTTTATCTTATGTTTTCCTTTGCTCCTCCTCTCAGCATGTAGTTCATCCCACCACAATGTTGCATGCCCTTTTAGTCTAATGATAGCGTGTCTCACCTTTTTCTCCTCATCGACATCTTCATACTCGAAATATTTTTCCATGGATCTTATCCAATCCAGCAACTCTTCAAAATCCAAATTGCCTTCATACATTGGGATGTCTACTTTGGCTCTAGCTCCCAATTTAACAATCATTCTCAGCAAGAATTCCTCGGCAACATTTTATCCTACAACTTCTTCGACTTCTACTTCTTCACTCTCTACATCATTGATATCCCCAGCATCAAGTGCCCTCCTAAGTGCTTCCTCCATCGCCTCTAATCTTGCATGAAGCTCTCATTTCTCTTACCATAGCGCGATTGGCTAAAGGTGGCTCCACACGTCTCCTTGGTGGCATTGTGTTAACTATCTCTCACACACAGAGTACACCTTCGAGCTCTTTTTCCCTTCCTGAAAACAACTTTAGGTTCTGATACCACTTGATGGTATCAGACTATCTCCTTTGTCTCCTTCTCCTGAAATCTACAGACGAATTCAGGATTTGATACCACTTGATGCAGACCCCCTTCTCTCCTTGGGTTTCTCAACCTCCCAGTCAAGGATATTCGATTCTCAGAGACAAATTGGCTCTCTAAAACCTTAATGGTCTCACTAGTAATTTAACACATGCCCTTCCAGTCTCCTGGTGCAGTTTCTATGGCACCCACAACCTCTCCTTTCACGTTGTTGAATTGTCAGTTCTAGGCGCTATCTCCTCTTTTGTTATGCCTTTCCCATATGTGACATCGGGCTATGTTCTCGCGTAACAACATGATTATGGGCACGGCCTAAAGTGGTTTGAGGCCACACCGCTTTTCTTCCCGCAATTCACCTTTAGCTTCCACGTCTCACTTTTCCAATACTGTGGTTTCAATTGCGCCCTGCTCTCATATTTTTAAAGTCTGAGCACTTTCTGTCCCCTCAATGGAGTGTGACCGTTGATCTTGCGATATCAGATTGGACCTCTCTATCAATGATTCAGATCTGCTCCTTTCAAATCAATGCTCATGATTTACTTCATGATTCAGGTTTCGTAGTTTTCAACTCTCAAACCTCACTTTCTCTGCAATGACAGATCTCCTACCACGTGTCCTCAAATTGACAGCTCTAACCATTTCTGGATTTTGGACTTTGGAAATCTCAAATATCAAACTTCACCTTTCCTCACTTACTTTTATCCAAAGCTCGTGATCCACTGATATGTGTCTCCCGCAGATCGACGATTGCGATTCTTTCGGGTCTTCAGGCTTCGGAAATCTAAACTCTCAACATTCGCTTTCTCTCGAAGTTCGTGGATTTTTGCCATGCATCCCTCTGGATCTGACGGTCCAGATTCACTTCAGACTTCGGGTTTTGGGAATTTCAAATCTCAACTGAAACCCAAAAGCTTTTATATGAAGCTCACAATTTGTCACCACGCATGCTTCTTGTTGATGAATTCATCTATGGGAGACATCCTCCAGATTACAAACCTGTGAGATGTGGAACATAGCAGCTATGTGAAGCCTTTCTCTTGGCTTACAAACCTGAGAGAAATCCCCTATGAAGGGTTTTTGGTTCTTGCCTGGGAAAAATTCAGGAATGTAAAGATGGCCTCCTCCATGACATGAGTGAGAAGAAATCTAGATGATTATCCGATGTAAAAGTGATATGTTGAGTTAGGATGTGCATGTGGCTGAGCACAAGCTGAACGTGGGAAATCCAAAAAGTGTTGGGCACATCATCATGAGAATAGAAATGAAGATGATGTGATGGCCTCCTCTAAACAGTAGTAGAGTTGACGATAAGACTCTAGATGATCCTCATGTTGGTGGCAGTGGGAAAGCATATATGTAGAGCGGACGTGCCTGTGGACAAGCACAGGTGAACGTGTGAAGACTTGGTCCATCTGTGTAATGCAGTGAATCAGGTCCATGGCATCCCTATGGATGTTCCCCTAGTGGATGAGCACTAGTGGGCGTATCATATCCTTGGATGTATATTTTTCAAGAGTCATACCTACTTGTAACCCTAGTTATTGTGTAAGGGCACAGGTCGGCCCTACCTTATTGTGTCTAAAGATAAATTGTAAAAGATAATTAATAGTAATAGTAATAATAATATTAATATTAATTATTATAATAATAAATAAATAATATATCTAAGATAGGTCGGCCCTATTGTGCCAAAATACACTTTATTTGATAGGACAAGTCTAATATAAGTAAGAGGAAATCCTTCATTGTAGACACACACACACTTGTGAGTTTTGGAAATTTCAGCAAGTACACTTCTTGGTCAAAGTTGTGCACCTCTCTTGGGTGCTAGATTTCTAGGGTTTTGTGCACCCTATTGTGTGCTAGGATATTCTTGGTGGTAAAGGTCTTTCTCTTGAAAAGTATAGCAAATGATTTGGTTGGGTTTTTCTCCCTTATTGAGAAGGGTTTCTGAGGATACTTCTTGTGTTCTTGTGCATGGTGTTTCTTCTTGTGATCTTGGTTGCTGCAACATTCTTGTTTATGGTTAAGACATGATGAAATTAAATGAACTACATGTTTAACCTAGCCTATGAAAAATAAACATGGTATCAGAGCATGGGTCTTGAAAGAACCCATTGCACAAGAATTCTTCACAAGAAAAAGGAAAAATGTCATTGTTGTCGTACATGAAAATTAGGGGATTTTATTGAAGAAGATTTTCAGCCTCAAAACCATCTAGAAAAGTGTGCCCTAACCCAAGGAACTCTTTGGCACATTCAGCGCACCTTTTCAATGGGTAGATCTCCTGGAAAGTGAAACCCTAGTTTTCACAAAGTACCAGAAGTACCAGAAAACCAAAAGTACCAGAAAACCAGAAGCACGAGAAAACCAAAAGCACCAATCCATAAATCCGTTGGTCAAGTTTGAGGGGGTAAAATTTGGATTTTCATAAATTTGACTGCAGCAGCTTACTCGCCTCAGCCCAGCGCATCTATCCCTGGATCAGAATTTCAAAAATTGAAGTTTGAAAAATTAGCGTTTCCTCATAAAACCCAAAGTTGCAATTGCAGTTGCAGTATCAATTTCAGTTGCAGTATCAGTTGAAGTATCAATTGTTGTACCAGTTTCAGTCATCCTTGAAGTCTTTTAAGAAGTTGGTAAATATTACCACTGATACCAGATGGTGCCACTACCTACAAATGTTATCAGAGGTATGTACTCACATATGTTTAAATTGTTAAGCTTTAAAGGGCATTTGCAGGAGAAGGGATCTCTTGCCATAGATCCAGAAGGATCTCAAGATCTAACACAATCAAAGGAATAATGCAACCCAAGTTTGATTATTTTGATATGCATCTATTTGTTATGACATTATTTTGATCTAGGTTGCATGTTGAAGCTATGACCATCACACTAACCTTTGATCAAAATTAAAGTTAATATATTAGGTGGATTACAGTTGAGATCATAGAGTTTATTCTCTAACCCAAACTTCTATCAAGATAGAATGTTGTCCTAGTACAAAAGATAGGTTGAAGAAAGCACTTGTTATCTTGAGTGAAGGAGAGTTGGAAGAAAAAAAACACACTAGAAGTGAAGACTCCAGGTTTGATTGTTGTAATTGTCATTCCTCTAATTTATATTTCTAAATTTTTCTACATTACAAGTAGGTGTTGTAGTTGTGATAACAATCCTTAAATAGTTTTGATTCTAGAGATGTAGTCATTATTCTCCTTTAGGAGATATTCTTGTTTTGGTTCCTCTTGTTTTCTTGTTCCAGACAGGTCAAGAACAAAGGAAGATGCTTATCCTTCAAAAGGAGTCACATTGACTCAGATGGAGTCAAAACTATTTGAGAAAGAGGAAGAATAGAATCATCCTTGAGACAATCAATGCAATAATGCATGATCAGAATATTTCTATGATTTTGTGGGCAGAAGCATGCATGACGCGGTATATGCTCAAAACAAGAGTCTTCACCATAATAGAAGCCTTCACCAGAGTGAAGCCTGAGATTGAAACACTTCAGGTTATTTGGGTGCCCGGTGTATTTTCATGTACCCAAAGAGAAGAAGTCAAAGTTAGATCCTTTAGAAAGAAAGGATACATTGAATCTTCAAAGACATTCCAGATCGACATCCTTGGTCAGAGACAGATTGAGACAAGCAGAAACGTTGTCCTTGAAGAAGAGATAGTCTTTCAAAGATCCAGAAAATCTCAGATGGAGATTAACAGTAAGACTATACCTTCTCCCCCTTCAGTAGTTCAGAGGAAGAAAGACATTATTCCAGTTGATCCAGTTGCTCCAGTTGATGTGTTCAGAGATATTGCAGCAAGGCATAAAATGCCTACCTAGACTCACTATGCAAGAAGCAGAAAAACATACAAGCCTCTCAAGGCACATTCTGAGAAAGAAAAAGAGTTTTTCATGCTATCCTTCAAACATGAGCCACTTCATTGATGATAAGACTCCTTGTCTTAGAAAATCTACAAGAAAAGCAGTGTGGCCAAAATCCATAACAAAAGAATACCAGTATAAGATGGTACATGAGATATTATTCAAGGACCAGAAAGAGAAACATGTGGTAAAGCATGCAGCTGATGAAAGTATCAAGTTGTGATCTATAGCCAGAGGGTTCTCACAAACAGAGGGAGTTGTTCATGATGAAACATCTGATCCAATGAGACAGATACACCTCCATCCATGAGTTGGAAACTATATCATATAAATGGATTCTTGATAAGTATGGATTTCAAAAAAAAGAATTGGAGATCCAAACCTATATCATCACAGTATTGGTGACGAAATCCTGGTCTTGATGACATATTCAAAAAGCGGTGTTATCCAAATTTTCTGAATTTGAGATGAAGAATCTGAGTATTATTCATTACTTCTTGGGACAAAAGGTATGATAGATGACCAATGAAATCTTCAATGAACCAAAAAAGTCCCTCCGGTTGATGTTCTACCTTGAAGTCTTCCATGGTTTCCTATTGCAGCAGGAAACATAACTTTGTAGCCTTAAGTGCACCAGAGACAGAGTATATATATATATAGCAGTAAGTGTGTGAATAAATGTGGCTTCACATACTTCCGAAAAATCCACTTGACCATGAGATGGTTCCTATGTTGATGACAGAGAGCCATATATAAAGCTCCTTAAATAACCCAGAGCTTCCTAATAGATTGTCACACAGAGAGATAAAATTTTCTTATGTCAGAGATATGATGTAGAAGAAAATTGTATACTTGCAGTACCTTTCTCCACCTAAGCAGACTGCAAACTTCTACACCAAACATTTACTTGGTGAAGAAATCCTTTTGAGTTAAGAGGGACTATGGATGACCTTAGCCAAAAAAAACCTAGAGTACATTGGTATGAGACTTGTCTTGATGAAGAATGCCTCCCTAGCTGAGAGGGAGTGTTGATGAATACAGCTATGGGAGACATCCTCCAACTTATAAAACTGTAAGATGTGGAACATAGTATCTATGTGAAGTATTTCTCTCAGCTTACAAACCTGAGAGAAATCCCCTATGAAGGGTTCGTGATTCTTTCCTGGGACAAATTTAGGAACGTAAAGATGGCCTCCTCCATGACATGAGTGAGAAGAAATCTAGATGATTATCTAATGTAAAAGTGATATGTTGAGTTAGGACGTGCATGTGGCTAAGCACAAGGTGAACGTGGAAAATCCCAAAAGCGTTGCGCACATCATCATGAGAACAAAAATGAAGATGATGTGATGGCATCCTCTAAATAGAAGTAGAGTTGACGAGAAGACTCCAGATGATCCTCTTTTTGGTGGAAATGGGAAAGTAGATATGTAGAGCGGACGTGCCTATGGACAAGCACAAGTGAACGTGTGAAGACTTGGTCCATCTGTGTAATGCAGTGAATCAAGTCCATGGCATCCCTATGGATGTGCCCCTAGTGGATGAGCACTAGTGGGTGTATCATATCCTTTGCTATATATTGTTCAAGAGTCAGACCTACCTGTAACCCTAGTTATTGTGTAAAGGGTATAGGTCGGCCCTACCTTATTGTGTCTAAAGGTAAACTGTAAAAGATAATTAATAGCAGTATTAATAGTAATATTAATATTGATTATTATAATAATAAATATATAATATATCTAAGACAAGTCGTCCCTATTGTGACAAAAGACACTTTAGTTGATAGGACAAGTATAATATAAGTAAGAGGAAATCCTTCATTGTAGACACACACACACACACTTGTGAGTTTTGGAAATTTCAGCAAGTACACTTCTTAGTCAAAGTTGCGCACCTCTCTTGGGAGCTGGATTTCTAGGGTTTTGTGCACCCTCTTGTGTGCTATGATATTCTTGGTGGTAAAGGTATTTCTCTTGAAAATTATACCAAAGGATTTGGCTGGGTTTTTCTCCCTTATTGAAAAGGGTTTCCCGGGATACTTCTTGTGTTCTTGTGCATGGTGTTTCTTCTTCTGATCTTGGTTGCTGCAACATTCTTTTTTATGGTTAAGACATGATGAAATTAAATGAACTACATGTTTAACCTAGCTTATGAAAAATCAACACTTCTGGATCTGACGGTCTAGATTTACTTCGGGTTTCGGGATTTTTGTCTCTTCAATACTTTGAATTCTCCGATCCGCGAAGCCCCGAAAGAACCCGTGATTAACAACAGCGTAAATTTTCCCAGATCCGATGGCTTGGGACGATATCACCCCTATGAATGGATCTCAGTCATCACTTCACAACCTTCAATAGACTTCCTCTTCTCCATTGATTCTTGGTCGTTGTCTCTCCTGAGATTGATTCTGACGCACTCCTCGTGAACTCAGAATCTCTGACAAAATCCAGACTTGGTGATTTCTTCAAAAGAAATCTATTTACGTACTCCTTGCACTTCGTAGTCCCATTCTTAACACTTAGTCAATTTTTGAATCTATGCACTCCTTGCAACATGTTCTCACGCAATAATTAAGTTCTTGCAACGACTGTGCACACCTTGCAGCAGTCTCTTTGCACTCCTTGCAAAGGGAAGTTTCGTGTTTATCTCTTCTGAACTTAGGAGTCAAAATAGACTCTGTCAACGCACTCCTTGCGGATTGTATGCACACCTTGCATGAACTGAACGAAAGAGAACAATTGAAACTTATCTAAACACTTCACAGGTTCAGGTATTCAACAACATAACTCATTCATTCATGAAAAATACAATAGCAGGGAATTGTAAATTGTAGAAACACCATGCATTGGATCAATTTTCCTCTGTTATATTCATTCAAAAGTAAATGGCTACAACTATGATAAAATGAAAACAAATTTTAGAAACAAATAAATCACAACAAACTTCTACTAACTTGCAGCAGCCTCCTTCGGGCATACCAAACATCTATTATCTCAGGGGGTTCTTAGGGTTCCCTCTGACTACTCAACTTCTTAAAAAAAAAACTAACTGCTACCTAAGTTCTTCTACATTAAAGACTAGGAGTGAAACTCCCAGATCACTTATGATCACTCGGCTCCCAAGCGTTTGATCCTCTTCAGTTTTCAATCATTTAAACAAAATTGCAGGAAACGCCAACGATTAAGATTCTGAAATGATTCAACAGCACATCGAGGCATTGAGTTGTCCCTCCACGTGTGCTTGCTGGCAATGCTCATGCATCAAAATGTTATGAATACAAGGCCAAAACCCCTCATAGGTACCACTTCCTTGAGTTATTCAAAACATCTTGCCTCATTATTTCCCTTAAACCATATTTTTCTCCCTGTTGCATAACTATTCTCTTAAGTAATTATTTTTCTCTAGCCTGCGAAACCGAACATTCTGAGTTCTTAATCTGCTGGAAATAGATTTCCCTGTGGAATCATTAGTTTTTTTACGCCCAAAAGCACAACATAGGTACCTGCATGAAAATTGGTTGCAATGCCTTATTATTTATGTATAATTAATAATATACTAGATAGGTGGGACCCCATGTGTGAATATGATGAAGGAAGAATCGTATTTTATGTTCTCATGTCTTGGTTGCGAAATAAGCTCTACAGTCTATTGTCTCGAAATCACTCTTAAAACAAAATGGAAAACAACATGCTTATTGGTGATTTGATTAAAAGAGAAATGATATTTCTCTGATGATCAATACAGTTCTATTATGTTGCACATAGTTTGAATGAGAAATTAAACTCTAGACTTAAAGTTGTATATGGTTATGGCATTGTGTTACAATGATTCAATGTTAAAGGGTTATGCACCATTGTTTAAATTTAAAAGTCATATGTTTAGGGCATGGCTTCCTTAGTAAGTGTGGACATATAATATATTGGTGCAAAAAGTATTGGCGCACACATTAAGTTGAAAACAAAGTAAAAGGGTGGTGTATCCTACTTGCATTGAATTTGGTATGGCTATGGTGGATTATGTGTTGTATGTGCTAGCGCACTTGTATTGGGTTATGGGTGATGGAGTACATGTGGATACAATGTGCAGTAATTTCACATCGCTCTAACTTACCTCAATGTTCGCCACTCTTGTTATGTTCGCATTTGGTCATTTTTTGGGTTGGTATTGCTTCTGTATTGTTGGGGCTTGGAAGAAATAATCAGGTTTTGTTGATTCTCCTTGGCATTTTGCCTCTAGGTATGAATTTTATTGATACTCCATTCATGAATTATTTATCTGCTCATCATTTTAATCAAAAGTTGGTTATTGCATTCACTTATAGTCTATGTTTTTCCAAAGTTTATGGCATGTGGTTTTTCAACTGTGTAATGGTTTTCAAGTGAAGTAAATATGTGTTGGTGTTGGTGTGCAAACTAATTCACAGTTGAATATCTCTTTTTGCTGAATGAAATTATGGTTGCTATGTTCCTCTACCTGTTGGAAAAAAAAATTGTGGAAGTGACCTGGTTTTGATTCGTCTTTGGGTATTCGGTGTTTTATTGTTTCTATGATATAAAAATGGTGTTATTGTGCACCTATGGGTTATTTGTAACCCATGTCGGTCAATTAATTGTATTTATCATAGATATATTTTATTGTGACCATCATAAAAGGTTTGTGAAGAGGTCTGTGGAAATTTGTGGTGGTAAAGGATGGTCGAAGTTTTGATTATGGGCTAAGCCCTCGAAATGTTTTCCATCTTGCTCTCTCATACCTCATTACTTTTGATGAATGGTATCACAAACCGTAAACTTGATAACTATGTAAGGGTGACTAACCCAACGTCAGATAAGTTTGTTGTTCGCATCTCTTTTGTCATGGGGTTTTACCAAGTTATATATTTGATGGTGTTAGAATTAATACCAAGCTCACTCAATGATAAATATAGTCTGTTATATGACAGTATTGAAAGACAATGTTAAAGAGTTATGGTCATGATGTGTTATCATGCTTGAGGTGGTTGGGTTTTTAGTTGGATAGAATGTCTATGTTGACAAATTATATATTTGTTAAATGAACTCTGGGAACAAGAAATATTTGTTATGTACATTAAAATCTGAGTTCGATTGTTTTATTACCCACAAGGGTCTTTTTGGTCGATTTTGAGAAGTTATGTAATGATTAAATAATATTGATTGCACTGGGTTTCAAATTCACTATGTCCATCCATCGACTATTATTTTTTTTGTTGGCCTACTGTTCTTTCTTGGCCATATTGGGCCATGGATGTGATATGATTATAGTTCTTGAATGTTTCTTGAGACAATCATTTTTTAAATGAATTGTGTTAATCATTTAAAAATGCACAGTGAACAGTCTTAGGGTTTTGAAGCAGCAGTATTGGATTTAAATTTTGAAATAGAGAAGCGATCGTAGTTTTCTTACTGATGGTAATTCTATTGTTTTGTATGGAAAATAATAGAAAAGTAACCATTTGTTTCCCTTTCATTGTATCATTTTTCATACATTACATTCCCTTCATTTTCCCACATACACTTATAACACTCCTTGTTCTATTATTAAGAATTTTAAAGGAGAAGTATGTATGAAAACAAAAGGGATGGATATGGATTTTACTTGATGATTGATATTTGAGAGTTGGATATATACACAGTTTGATTATTTATGTGACTGCTTGAACAGTATCCGTGTATCTTGTCCCATCCATACCATCATCTTTCGTACATTAAAAACCCCTCATATTCTCAATGACCCTATCACTCCCTGTTTAGATGGAAATTGATTGATGAAGTTTTAATCGATGGATTGTATGTGTTTTGTGGTGGATAATAGAGCCAACTTTCGATTTTATTTAGGTAGATTTTCAGCATGAATTATTAAAAAAAAATCATGATTTATTGAATATTGCTACAGGATGAGCTTTTTCAGTAGAGGCAGTAATGGCAGAGGTAATAGAGGCTGAGTAAATTGGCAAAGAGGACACAGAATACCTCAGTTCTCCATACATTTTGATGTCAATCCCCATAAATTGAGCCATCTCTTCCAAGTTGTGTTCTTCAACCTAGTAGGCCAAGGGATTCTTCAACCCTGACCTGAAAGACCACCCTTCCAAGCACATCAGAACCTTTATGGCATCCCAGTCCCTCCTCGTGTGTCAATGAAACCAGAACCGCCCGCCAACGATGGTTTGCAAAATATTTTCCACAAACTTGTTGTTCACCACCATGGTTGGCCCACTGTGTCATTGCCACCACCAAAAAATCTAGTTTCCCGGTTGATCCTGCTCTCTCACATGTTCAATCATCACATGACAGTAAAATATTAAAAACAGATATCCTCGAGCTCGTGCAGGACAAGGGAAAAGAAATAGCTACTTAGTCCAGCTCATCCAAAGAGTCTGCCAAATCAGTCTCCTCTCGCCTTCATATTAAGGATGACTATTCTCATGTTATTAGTGGCATTCAGTCTCAAGGTTCTAACCAGCCAAAAGATTCCACAGAGAAATCAAAAGGGGACAGCAGTGAGAAGAGGCCCAATTCCTCACATAGTAAATATGGATTTTGATGATTGAGGTTGTTTTATATGTTGAAGACGATATTTTTATTTTGATAAAAAAAATTAACAAGAAGCATATATTTGACATTGTTTTGGACAGCAGCATTCATTTGAGCATTTTTTATTGGACAGCTTGGATATGATGTTATTTTTTAGGACATGATTATATTACATTCTGTTGATATTTATTATTTGAGTATATGTGTGTGTGTGTGTGTGTGTGTGTGTGTGTGTGTGTGAAATGGGAGTTACAAGGAGATGTTTTGAATTAAATGATTTGGATATTTGTTATTATAAAAAGAAATAAGCAGGAGTCACAAGGGGTCCCACCTATTTAGTTATTATTTAAGACCCTTATTTATATATTATTATTATTTATTTGTCTCAAACTAATTAGTTAAGTTAATATGACTTAACTAAAGAAAGGTAGTTGAACTACCCTAACTTATTGAAGAGGAATAAAATCCCAATGAGATGAAGAGACAAAGGGGGGGAATAGAGGGAGAACTACACCCTTAAGGTTTGCTCTATACTAGTGAGATACTTTCAACTTTCATTCATTCTAAGTTTACTAGAAAGATTAATCCACTTGATGACAGTAGGGTCTTATTGAAGGCAGCAGGATTCAAAAACCAAATCACATATTTCAGCAGCTTGTTTTAAAGGTGTATGGTTTATCTTTGATAGTCTATGTATTTTTGTTTGTGCATGAATTGAGTTTCATGACTGATAAAGAATATCTTGCAGAGTCAAGTGACAACATTTTGTAGCAGGTTGATCCAGATATTTAGCTTCGGTTTTCTTCCTGATTGTCAGATTTTCTTTTGTATGGTGCCCATCGAAGGCTTCTAAATTTGATTTTGGTCCCTACCCTCATAGGGGTTTGTAGAGAGGACTCATTTTTGTATCTCAGAATGAAATAAATGAAAAATATCAGTATTGTTTCAATCTCACACGTGTTTTAATGATTTGGTTCATTCCTTTGCTTTAATCTCCATATATACATTTGTATAATCTTTGTACACATCCATGTAACTTTGTTTAAAGTTTACATATTTTGCATTGATATACACAATACATAAAAACCACCATTGGTCCTCTATAATTAATACTTGTGGATAAAGTGATTGTTTTGAGGCTATAAACCCCGAGTAACATTCCCAACTATCTTGTATTAGCCCGACAATATATGAAAATGCTTGAGTAATGTTTTCCATACCTTTTCCTCGACAATGTTGAAGATTTAGCAATGAAATTATATTTTTGCTACCCTCTATGATGACGCTAGAATATGTTATAATGGTCTCCTGGATGCTAGTATTACCTCTATGGATAAATTTGAGGAAGTGTTCCTCAAAATATGGAGTGTCGAGGAAGACCCTAACATGTTGTTAATAGGGATAATAACATCACAAAGGTTGAGAATGAAACTGTTAGGGAATTTCATGATATGTTTGAAAAGTTGATACAACAGATTCCATAAATCCATAACCCTTCAAGCAATTTCCTTTTCTTTCTTTATACCAAATCCTTTACAGGACATATAGGCTTCCTCTGTTGAAGGAAAATATCCCTGCAGACAGGTAGATCTCCTCAAAGAGCTAGACTCTTAACTCTAAGATAGAAAGTGCTTATCATGGTCACTGACTTCCTTTTAGATCTAGGTGGACTAGTGTGTGAGGAGGAAGGAGAAAAGAAGTACCTTTTATCGGTGTTTGTCCCTGCACGCTCTGAATTGAGTTCCAATATTTCGCTCTTCGATCAGCCCTGTAGACAAACAAAGTACGGCCACTTCCTACTCTATCAAGATTAGTCTGAAATAGTTCTATCTACTAAAGAGACAAATTCATGTGAGATTGAACACGAATTAGAAAGAAACAAGCCAAGCAAATTATATTAATAAGGACAAAACATTACTTACAGTCGTATATGGAATGCGACAGTTTTGTCAAGTCCTCCTTGTCTACCCCTTGCTCAAAAGATCCACAATCTGAATGACGATGGCTTCACCGATTGTTCCCTATGAGATCATAGGTCTCTTGCTTCCAAATTATCTCTGTTCCATCACCCCTTATAAGATCATAAGTTTGGTGTGATTCTCCTTTTTCAGTCCCCTTTCACCATTAGAAAGCTTGCTTATATAGCCTTGGAGAGGCTTTAACCACTTGATATATCCTTGGGGAAGTTGAGGATTTGCCTCCTTCAGTTGAGGATCTGCCCTAAGATCATGGCTGGACTAGGGATTCGAATCCAACTGCCTCCCAAGAATGAGAGGATGTTTCCCCCCTTCATCTCAACAACTTAACTACTGCCCAGAATAGGTAGTGCTCCCTCAAAAGGGCACTCAGAGCGTTGTAGCACTCCCCAGTAGGCTTAAGGGGGGCTCCAAAACTCCCAAAATCAATAGCGCTCCTCCAGAAGGGCCAAAGGAGATTTATAGCGCTCCCAGACAGTGTAAGGGGGAGCACCAGCACTCCCAGAAGAGGTATAGGGGAATGCTCCCCTCCAAAAACTCAGTTTTTGGGGTGCTTTCAGATGGCAAAAGGTTTATAAGCCTATTGACTCATTTCTCCTCTTCCAAATCAAATGTTTGAGGTGTTTCAAGTGTCCTTCTCATGTCGTTATAGGCACGACATAGGCATCATGACAGTATGTTTTCTTTAACACTTGCAACACTTGTGAGCAAAGTGCGACACTTGCGACCCTTGTAATGACGACACTTGCGACACTATCAAAGTGAGTATTTTTTATGTGTAACAGATTGCCCCCTAAAGTATAAAGTTAGAAGACAAGAACTGATAACTGAAATTATTTGTAGACTTTCAAGCAAGGGTATAGACACAGAGAACCTGACAAAAGTTGCACACAAATATCCAACAAATATTATGACATGTTTCAAACCCAAGGCAGGCATACCTATGCTTGGGTGATCAAGACTTGCAAGATATGGCCACCATAAAATACACTACGGATCCATAATTGTATTGATAAAAGGTATAGCCACCGAGGATACAGTGTGGATCTATACTCTGATGACCTGAACTGATCGTAGCCACGAAGAATACACAGTGGATCTACGAGATGACAAGACATAGCCACGACCAATACAAAGTGTATCTATGTAACAGTATATGTGTCATTGTTCAAGAGAAACTCCTTCGCAACCTAGGAAAATTACATATCAAAGTGATCACTCAACCTAGGGTATTCTTACCGATCCCAATGTAGTACAAATCTAACCATGTGAATAGATGTCCTGGTGTCGAACATGGTAGAAACCACTTGATTATTGATCAATGATGTAAACTGTTAACAAGCGCGAGGGAGATCACCATTAATGTCAATGATTCCCAAGGTACACTAGTATATTCCAACGAATGCGAATGGATGAGCTGGAGTCGAACATCCGTGGAATCGTCTGATTAGAGGTCAATGATGTAAACCTGTTGCCGGACGTGAGGAGGCCTGCCATTGAGGCATGCAGGTCCCAAAGTAATAACTGGTTTCTAAGTCTAATTCCTGGATAATGTGTTGAAGTCGACAGGAATAGGCTAGTCGAAGGAGGGCCTTGATGTATCCCCCATCAATGACACGAAACGGACATAGAGATGTAATTGGTAGATCAAATGAACATGGACTGACACGGGTATTGAGACAATATATTTGTGATGGATGACTCTCGAGACAGATACTTCCCTTGAACACTGAGGCACAACAGCAGAAACATGACATGGACCAAAACTTGACGATATAGTGGATGTTGTGACTTACGTCAGGTGACCCAAAGGAGTGAAAGAAACTCAAAGGATTGGTTCATTGCAGAGGTTTAGTGGATTAAAATGTGTGCAAAGACAAAGTGTCATGTTCAAGGGTGACTCTAAGAGTTACTTGGTAATGTTCTCAAAAAAATGCTTGGCTTGCTTCTTTCAATTTTTTCCCCCATCCAGATAGACGAGTACCTCTTTTTAATTTGATGAGCTTGATGAGGATAACACATGCTCGATAAAACTCACCTTCGGTAAGTTCCTCTTCCTTTGTTTAACGAACTAGAAGAAGTAAGGGTTCGATCCCATATGGGTCTGTCGATGTTTTGTTTAGCGAGTCCAAAGATAGAAAACTCGAAGGTTTTTCATGATTATAGAGTCTGGAAAAACACTTAAAAGAGAACTCTCTCGGTTCCTTTTTCGTAAAGTAGTCTGACGAGACCGAAAAAGAGATAAACTATCACTCAACAGACATTTTCTTCAAAAACTTTAATGAGCGTGAAGAGAACAAGTTTGCTCGGTAATCTTTTCATGTTTAGAGAGTCTGAAAAGAACTTAAAGATGACTCCAATGTTATCCTTTTTTGTAATGTTAGTCTCGCGAGGCTGAAAAAGAGATAAATTATCACTCGAAAGACGCCCTTTCAAACCGTTTAATGAGTGGGAAAGGAATCAAGATCACTCGGAAATCTTTTCATGTTTAGAGAGCCTGAAAAGAGCTTAAAGGAGACTCCAGGGGGTTCCTTTTTTGTGTATCCATACAGGTCCGAAAAAGAGATAAAAGTCTACCTGGATACATTCTCATGTATTTACGAGCACGAGAAAGAACAAAGACTAAGCTCGGTATGCCCCCATCTTGAAAGCTAGTAGCTTAACTCCAAAAAGATCATCAAAGGCTGGAGACATGCCCTCCAAGCTTCGATTCATTCACCGGATCTGAGGTCATAACCAAGTTCTCTAGTAGATGAGAAAAAGGAGAAGGGTGGATGAAAAGAAGGTTCAAGAGAGGTGATTGTTTCATTTTTTAACGAGCTTGACACAGGAAAGGAACTATGCTCAGGACCTCTGTTTCATTTTTTAATGAGCTTGCCACAGAGAAGAGAAACTATGCTCGTGGTGTTGTCCGGATCAAGGCTTCCGAGAGGATAACGCTCCGGAAGGGGACCAGGTCAAAGGATAAAACATGGTCATGGCCTCCAGGAGATCTTCGTTGGATGGAAGATAATCACTCGAGAAGGAACACATGTCGAGGGTCGCGATAGGAGTAAGGAGATCAGGCTCCAATAATCCTATCAAAGAAATCACCATGTCAACTACCGGATCCAAATCGTTGGAAGTTGAAAGCATGGGAGATTATGAAAAATCAACACTAGGAGGGGAGATAGATGGTATATCTGCTCGAATTTCTTCATGAGGGGGAAGAAAAGAGGATCGGTGACAGTTATCATTCCGAGGTAACTTGTCAATGCGAAACATTTCCGGGAGAGATTCATCCGAAGGAAAAGTTGGGGAAATGTAGTCGATTGCGGATGATAAGGAACTCAACCGTGATTGCATCGAGGAACTGTCAAGTGCCAATAGATGTTGGTCATTTGACGAGGGAGAAGCAGATTGGGTAGAAACGTATGACGTTTCGGTTGGACTAAGTGGCACGGTGTTACCTAGTGCATCGAATTCCAAAGGACAAGGTACAATCCAAGGGTCGGATGACTCCAAAGATTGATAAGTCGCGGTCGAAATCATATCGACGATGGCAATGTGATGTCTATTCGGTGGAAGTGGTGTAGGGAAGGTACCCATGAGGCTAGAATCTTTCAATAAGCCAACACCAATGCTTTCATACGTGATCTTGTGGTCTCCCAAGAAAGGAATATTGTTGGTAGCGAGAACGCGAGCATCGGTCGTGCAGAAATCCAACTGATCAACAGTGACAATTTTTCCCTGATGAGGAAATTGTACGCATCGAAAGACCGACGAGGCAATGGCAGTCATGGCATAAAACCAACTTCTTCCAAGTAACAAGTTGTAATCGAGGGGAGCATCGACCACCTCGACATCAACAGTAACAGTTTTTCCACCCAATTGGATGGGCAGGGATTGTAAAATCCCATGGGGATGAAAACCTCACCCATCAAAGGCGCGTAACATCGTTGGGGATTTGTTGAGTGCTGGTGATTTTAAACCTTTCCAACACGCTAAAGACATGACACAAGTTGAGGCTCCCTCATCCAGAATAGTTCGATGGATTTGTTGATTGTGAACAACAACATCAACTTGGAAAGCAAGTTGGTGGGAGAGTCGAGACGCATAATTATCCAGGTTAAACATGATTTGATTGGACGACTCAGAATCAACAACACCAATAGCAGTCAAGAGCGTTCTACGTTGACTGGGGCAATGTTGTAGAACTTCTAACGCAGACATAGCACATGGTGCTTGAGCCAAATCTTCAACAATGTTGTAGTTTTGGGCAGCACGTGAACTAGGATTGAAGGTAGCTTTGCGGATAGTGCTCTTAGGAGGGCGTAAGATAGAGTCAAACGTGGGTTTCTCAATCTGAAGTGGTCCAGACGGAGGATTAACCGATGGAAGACTAACGGACGATGATGATGGATCCGGTAAAGTGTCGGCACCATTAGTGTCTTTTCCTTTGTCAGGGTTACCTGGTGTGTCGTAGGTCTTAGATCGAGTGGTCAAATTAATCCCATTAAACATATAAATATGTGCACTCGACGAGGCCTCATCATTAGGTTCGCTAGAACTGCCCCCAGGAGAGGGGGTTTGAGAAACCATGGATTGTTGCTGTGGAAAAGGTTGAGTAAGCACAGTGGGTTGTGACTTCCCTTGGAAAATTTTGGCCACTTCATTGTGAAGTGAACAATATCGAGTGTAGTGATCGTCACCACAAATGATACACGGGAATTTCAGTTTTCGTTGTGGTTGCTTTTCGGTAGCAGGTGTTTGATTTTGATTTTTTGTTTGTTCATTATTATTTTTTGATTTATTCTTTGTCTTCTCCTTACCTCCAGATTGTTGTGAAGGGGAAGATTGAACTGCATTCACATCAGAGATCTGATTTTGGGGGGAGGTAGAGGAGGGTGTAGTTGATTTGGAAAAAGATTGAGTTTTGACGAAACCGATAACACCATCCGCATGAGATGAGGACAATGGCTTAGAAGGATCGGTATTAGCTCGAGCAGAATTCGAAAGAAAATCATACAAAGTACCAGATTGGGAATAAACCAAGTCTAAGTATTGAGCCCTAGCAATGGCTTGTTCCTCTATGACTGCACCACCCATAGTGACATCGCGAGCGATCGGGGGTAACAGTGATTTAGTAAACCATTATGCCAAGAGCATGTCAGGGATGACTGCCTTGATCATCCTTCGTCTTCACCTCCACTCATGAATATGGTCAGAGATATGCACGGAGTTAGTTTGATGAAGGGAGGTCAAGAGTTCAGTACCCGTCTCGTAGCGAATAGGCATTTGAAAGTGCATGAGGAAAGACATGGCAAGGGAATTGAAATCGTGAAAAGAAGCGCATGGTAGTTCAATATACCACTTTGTTGCAGAACCGGTAAGCGTTCACTGGAAAAGATGCAAACGTATAAAATCATCCATGACGGAGTTTGATGAACACCACAAATGGAAAGTCATCACATGGTTGTTTGGATCTTCGCCAGGGTTTCCGTCAAATTTCAAAATATCAGAAGGAAGCTTAGCTGGAATGACTGGCCAAATCGGTGAATGAGAAATAGGATCATTAGTTAACCAAGACAAGTCTGGGAGATCCAGAGTCGTGAGGAAAGGTAGTTTTCGGTTAATGTGTGAATGATACTGGTGTGGCATAGGAACACTAATAGGACCATAGACCAGGTTAGATGGATAGTTGTAACCAGGAGGTCCTCCTACATACGGTTGTTGCTAGCCAGGATAAGTAGGATTCGATGGTGCATGAGAAACATGGGCATAACCCGGTGGGTTTTGAACATTATAGACCGGGTGATTTATTTTCCCGTGAGGAGGATAAACATTTTGGCCTTGAGAATGGTAAGGGGTAGATCCCGGAGGTAGATACACATGAGGCCCATGAGGAGGATAGGACTGTGGTCTCGGAGAACTCCAGGTGGTGTTTTGGATACCACCCGAATAAGATTGCCCGTAAGATGTTCCGGGAGGGACAGGATTGGATACTCCTCCTAGTGGGTTATTATACAAGTGTCCCCCAATGTGGGGTTGAGTAAAAGTGCCTCCTGAAGATACTCCCCAGGATTGTGAAGGGTTTTCAGCAAACGAGGGTTGCCCCCCTGCCAACGGTGGATTTACGACCGTGGCGTGACTGGAAAACGGAGGTTGCTCTCCAGGAGGAGTATGAAAAGCGGGTTGTCCCCCAAGAGGGGCAGGCCTGCCATGGAAAGGTAGTCCTCCAAGAGGGAAAGATATGTTGGATGGTGGTTTCCCTCCAGCCGGTTGTTTTTGGCCAATAGGGGTCTGCATTCTCAGGTGAGAAGATGTCCCAGCAGGATCGTGTGGAACATGCGGAGCTGTAGAGTAAAGACTTGTAGAAACAGGGGTAGAGATTGAAGTGATTTGGGGAAGAGTAGAGGTGATGAGTTCAGCATTAGGATGGACTTGTGTTGGTGTAGCAGTAGAGTGAATAACCTGATCGACTGGGTGATTCATGGTTTGACCGGATGGTCCTGTTTCACTAGGAGGATCATGAGGGGGAAAGGGTTGTCGAATAGATTTGAAATGTTCATAGAGATCGCGTCCCAATGAAGTCCTCCATACAGAACGAGCAGGTGTGGGATTAGTTTCTACTGCAGTTTTAGGACGAACAGGAGTCCTATACTCGTCACCAAAGAGTGGTTTCGTGGATCCCATATATGTTTCAATAAAGATCCTCTCCGGTAATCGTGGGACTTCTTCATCTATGACGTTCCTAAGGGAGTCTAAATGAACCAAACGTGGTTCGAGAGGAGTTACTGACACATGTGTGGTGGGATTTTCAACCGTGTCCAAAGTGTCTTCTGGGTTATCTAACGGGGGAGCAATAGCACTTCCGGCGTCAGATGGATTTTCTACCTCTCTACGATAGTTGTCTTTTGGAGGGTTAGAAGGTAAGGGTTGATAGCCTTCCGGAGGCATCCCTTGCATCCTACGTGATCGGCGAAGACCTTTATCATCTACGGGCTCAATTGTGGAGAATAACAGAACACACTAAAAATCTAGGGCCAACTAACAAAAAGAAACAGCATGCGCTAAAAAAAATCTAGGATTCAACCAAGCAGACAAAACTTATCTCGATGACCGTACTAGTTGGTGATGAAATCCAACGTCACGTGATCAAGTCGAGAAGGGGATGGGATATGGTGGAACAGTTACAATGGCGACCTGCTTAACAGACTTACGCCTTGGTGCAAGCTTCCACACAGTAATTGTGGATTTACCCTCCAAGGAGCCCGAGTGAGTTTGACCAATGTCTGTTCCAGGTACAGTGAGACTTCCCTTCACCGTCACCTTGTGTAAGTACCTAAAGATTATGGCAACTAAAGATACCAATTCGCAGTGAGTCCCTGGGCGGGTACAGTCGACAGTCCGATCTAGAACGTATGGGTAGGATAACAAGTCTGAAATCAAACCTAAAGTCTCCCACAAATAATCGTGGGTATACCTCCAAGTGATCCCCAATATACGATCCAACCACTACAAACAGTTGAACCATGGAGGGATAATCTCTGTAACTCACCCGAATTCAACCTCGTGCGTAACCCCTATATGAGAGGGGGATCCCAGAAAACAATACGACAATTGGATTTGAATCTCCCTAACTCAAGACGCTAATGTTTGTTTTAAAAACTTTGGAGAGTTTTACTCACAGCCTAATCCAAAGTGCTAACCCTATTCTACTGTTGGTGGAGGATCCTAGAAAAGAAAATGTTCTAGATAGTTTTTAATTAGCGTTCATTTTATAGTTGTTCTTTACTCAAAAGGGGTGCATGGAAGTGAAATGGATGGAATGATAACTCAATCCCCAAAAAATGCATCAAAGATGATAAGCAATCATTTATTTTCGATGAATATCTATTTAAAGGAGAGAGAGAGAGTTATTTTCACTAACAAACACTAAGAAGGAATGTCCTCAAACAAATTTTCTTCAATCAAATCCGATGTGGTGCTAAAACTTTTTGCAGATGTATTCTAATATGCAAATCAATCATGAAGATGTCTTTTTATTGTTTGTGTGCAAATAATGATTAATTCAAAATGACACTTCTCCTGCGAATTATCCTTTTGGATCAAGGAAACTTAGACAAGCATAAGCAGGTTGCGTACAAACAATACACCCTCTTGTTGTGATCGAAAACAAGAAGCAAAAAAGAAAACACAGAAAATCGACAATTTCACACAAAAGAGAGATGTTGAAGAACAATGACCTCAACAAAAACCAAATGAAGAGATTCGTAGACTTATGATGTCCTTCACCAGAGTTTCTTGCTCAATCAAAAAGGAGAGAAAAAACAATGCATGGATTTCAAACTCCCAACAGTAGAAAAACTCAAAAAATAATGAAGAAGGCTACAAAATATAAACAGCAAGGTATTTGTTCCTCAGAAGGAAGGATGTCAAAGTTCAGTGGGAAGAAGCATTGACTCACAGAGAGGCTCAGCAAGTGAAACATAGAGACTAGACCCTGGAAAAAGCAATTCTGGAGAGGATTTTTGCCAAAAGAGGCCTGGTGCTCTGGTGTAAAGGGAACCAAGTGTTATAGCACTCTGTCTAACACATTCAGGGAGCACTCGTGCTTTGTTAACACAACCACAGGGGTGCCAGTCTTAAAAGCTGATGAAAATGTCCAAAAAATCCAAAATTTCAGTCGAATTTTGGCAATCAAGCTGAGTGAGATGGGGCAAGGAGTCAATCGGCACATGAAATCAAGAAAAAAGGGGTGAACAAGGTATGAAAACAATCAGAGGGTAATACAAGGTCTATGAGGAAAAATCAAAACCAAAAGTTTCGATTCGCTACTCCCCAGTGGAATCGCTAGTTTTTGTTGAAGGAAAATCTTCCTGCGAACAGGTAGATCTCCTCAAAGAGCTAGACTCTTAAATCTAAGATAGAAAGTGCTTATCATGGTCACTGACTTCCTTTTAGATCTATGTGGACTAGTGTGTGAGGAGGAAGGAGAAAAGAAGTACCTTTTACCGGTGTTTGTCCCTGCACGCTCCGAATTGAGTTCCAATCTTTCGCTCTTCGATCAGCCATGTAGACAAATAAAGTATGACCACTTCCTACTCTATCAAGATTAGTCCGAAATAGATCTATCTAGTAAAGATACAAATTCATGTGAGATTGAACACGAATTAGAAAGAAACAAGCCAAGCAAATTATATTAGTAAGGACAAAACATTACTTACAGTCGTATATGGAATGTGACAGTTTCGTCAAGTCCTCCTTGTCTACCCCTTGCTCAAAAGATACACGATCTGAATGATGATGGCTTCACCGATTTCTCCCTATGAGATCATAGGTCTCTTGCTTCCAAACTATCTCTATTCCATCACCGCTTATAATATCATAAGTTTGGTGGGATTCTCCTTTTCCAGTCCCCTTTCACCATTAGAAATCTTGCTTATATAGCCTTGAAGAGGCTTTAACCACTTGAGATATCCTTGGGGAAGTTGAGGATTTGCCTCCTTCAGTTGAGGATCTGCCCTAAGATTATAATTGGACTAGGGATTCGAAGCCAACTACCTCCCAAGAATGAAAGGATGCTTCCCCCCTTCATCTCAACAACTTAACTACTACCCAGAATAGGTAGCGCTCCCTCAAAAGGGCACTCAGAGCATTGTAGCGCTCCCCAATAGGCTTAAAGGGGGCGCCAGCACTCCCAAAATCAATAGCGCTCATCCAGAAGGGCCAAAGGAGCTTTATAGCACTCCCAGATAGTGTAAGGGGGAGCGCCAGCACTCCCAGAAGAGGTATAGGGGAGCGCTCCCCTCCAAAAACTCAGTTTTTGGGGTGCTTTCAGATGGAAAAAGGTTTATAAGCCTGCTGACTCATTTCTCCTCTTCAAATCAAATGTTTGAGGTGTTTCAAGTGTCCTTCTCATGTCATTATAGGCATGACATAGGCATCATGACAGTATACTTTCTTTAACACTTGCGACACTTGTGAGAAAAGTGCGACACTTGTGACCCTTGTAATGATGACACTTGCGACACTATAAAAGTGAGTATTTTTTATGTGTAACATCCTCCTTAGAGACAAAGCTCTTAGGAAAGTCCAAGAAGCCCATGAGATGGCTACTAAAATTGAATATAACCTATTATCATCCAAAGTAGAACCTTTCTCTGCCCCAAGAGTCGAAATGAATGTTAAACCCAAGGCATTCCACAATGTTGAATCTACTTCAAATATTGGCGCTAGCTTGGAAAAGCTACAATTGACTATAGATGGCATGGTAAAAACCCAAGAATTAATGATGAGTAGGATTTTCAACCTAGAAAGAGCCCAAAAAAAATCTCCTATACCTCCTTATAAGGGGAAATTCCAAAGGGGAAATCAAGGTTTCAAGCCGAAGAATGATCAAGAAGTCCCTAAGACTTTATCCCCCACAAACGTAGTAGAGGATAACTTGTTGTGTTTACAATGTAGAGAGTCACATTGTGAGCATGAATGCCCCCTAAACAATGGTGAACATGACCAAGTGAATATTATCGATCATGCCATTGAGGGGCCACAATATTTCCTTAATATCACACTTGAAGAACATCAAGAAGGCATAAATGAAGCATCCAGGAAGGCTAGTATGGAGGTGATCAATAACCTTTATCAAGAATCGAAAGAAAAGTTGAAAAAACAAGAATTCCAAGTGTATACCAGACAAAAACGGATAAACCAACTTATCTCTACTGGACCTACAACTTCACAGCCAAAATGAGCATACTTCTTCCTAAAACTACTCCCAAGACTGACAATATTGACATAAAATTTGACTTGGAAGGTGCATTGTCCAAAATGCATACGACCATTCCATTGAGGGAAGTTATCAAAGTTCCATCCATGAAAGAAAGGTTTGAAAAAAAAATCGACGTATCATATGAGCCCATGGACCCTCCTATTATGTTACATACAGACCATTTTAAGGTTCAGTATGATGGAAATGCATCTTTCTTCATGACATTACTAGTAAATAAAAAAATGTCTTAATAATTGTATGCTTGACTCGGGAGAAGGTGCTAACATGATGTCTATAAAAGTCATGGAACAACTAGGCCTAAAGGCTACACGACCTTATAGGAATGTCTGTGGTTTAGAGTTCAAGGCCATACCCACTCATGGCGTAGTTGAGAATGTTGAAGTATGCCTTGGTAAATATCCTAAGAGAGTGATCCATATGGATATTCTGGTGGTGGAAGTCCCTGATGTGTGGGGGATTATTTTGTCCAAGAAGTTTGTTGCAATGTTGGGAGGTACATTAGAGATGCATCTAACTTATATCAATGTTCCTATGAAAATTGGGACAATATAATTCCTTCCAAATATGCCAATGGCCAAGGCCCATGTACAAGAAATCAACAATGATACTAAAATCAGTGAAACACATTAGCCAATTAAGGAAAACCTTCCTGTATTTTCTCCAAAGGATATTCCTTTCACTTCAGAGGAATATTTTGATGAGATACGATGGCCAAAGAAAGAAGAGTATCAACAATTCTTAGATAAATATAAGGACAAAGAAGTTGGAACTATCAAATTACTAAAGAAAGGGGATGATGACATATTGATTAAACCAAGCCAACAAGAAGTCCTTACAGTTGAATCCCACCCTCCTCCCTCAAGACAATATACTAGGTTTATACATGAAATAACCAAGTTTGAAGCAAAAGAGTATCAAGAGGGAGATACAGTCTGGATGTGGGACACAAGGAAACGAGAGCCTACTAATGTTAAAGTGAATGCGCAAGTTTGGCTTGGATCTTTCAGAATATGAATGAATTCAGTCAGTGATGCCTACTATTTATCCACGTTGGAAGGAAGAAAACATCCATTACCAGTTAGTGGATGCCTCCTTAAACCCCATCATGGGGCAAAGACTTGACTTCAAAGGTAAGTACAATTAAGTTAGATTAGGTAGGAATTTGCATCCACTGTATATACCATCTGCATATCATGCTAGTATAGTTGCAGTTTCATTTTCATAATGTATTTATCCATTATGTATATATGCATGCTTATGATGCTCTCTATTTTGTTATATCATATATGAGAGAGGGGTGATATCACCACCCTAAGGATTACTAATGCATTTTTTTGAGATCTAGTAGGCACGGGTCATACCAGAGATGTTGAGGTTCTCATGCGCTCTACGATGAGCACATGTCCCCGAGTTGGAGACAGATGTTATCCCCTACCCTAGGTATAACTAAAGAGATCATGTCTCGAGGCCCACAAGTCCTAGACATAGAGTGTCAAGATTCGGATGACTTTTGCATGGCCCCAGACGGCCCCTATTCTCTTCAGTGCATCTCATTTTTCAGCAACACCAGTATCCTTCCCACCAGCCTGGTCCTGAAATAGAAGTAAGTCTTTCTCCATGAGGTAATGAGTTCGAGTATCATGGTATGTGTCACTCTGATTATTCAAGCAATTGAATTTGTTACATTGAATTCTCATTCATTTCATAACGTTGCTTGGAAATTATGCTCTTTAACTTTCCAAGATACCAGATACATAAAATATGCAAAACAGAAATAAAATGCTAGAAATGGCAGAATAACAGTAAGATATACAGCATAATCTTCACAATACACAAAAGAGATATAACAATAGCAATAGAAATAGTACTTTGATTCAGAAAGCAATGTTCACAGGCCTCTTCGAGGGGGCGACCTCCAATCGAGCAGCACTCTGTTACAATAATCTCCAAGCTAGGGTTCTCATACCCTCGATCCTTATTAATACTAAATATGTCTATTAAGAGAAACATCTAGAGGAAGATCCTTCTAGAAGCAGAAGCTTCTATTAGGTCTTCTTACATCCGCCTTATTCTATTTTATTGAAATGCCTTATTAATATTGACCTTTATTACATCTGAATACATTGATCTACCTATGTGCGGGTTAGGACCTTAACATGTCCGCCCCCTTAAAAACAGCCTTGTCCTCAAGGCTTGAGATGTGGAAACTGTTGCAGAATGGTAGTTGGTTCCCAAGTGGCATCTGTTGGAGTCATATCTTTCCACTGTACTAGCACTTCCTTGATGGTTCTCTGACGCAGGCGATGCTCACGCTGGTCCAAAACTGCTTCTGGTTGTAGCCAAATGGATCCTTCTTCAGCTAACTCTGGAAGGGTGGTTTGAATTTGGCACCTGGTTCCAATCACCTTCTTCAAGCATGAAACATGAAAAACAGGATGTAGCTTTGACTAACTGGGCAGAGCTAACTGATATGCGACTTGTCCCACACGCTTGAGAACTGTGTAAGGGCCATAAAATTTGGGTGCTAGCTTCTGACAATGCTCGGCCTTGAGGGAAGTTTGTTTATATGGTTGCAGTCTCATAAACACCTGATCCCCTTCTGCAAATTGACGTTCAGAGCGACCTTGATCTGCTTGCTGCTTCATTATATTCTATGCCATGACCAAGTTGTCTTTAAGGGTATGAAGGATATCCTCTCGAACTGTAAGTGTTTGGTCAACCGCCTGGACCTTCGAGGTACCCGGTAAGTATGAGAGAACTGAAGGTGGCTTCTGTCCATATACCGCTTCAAAAGGAGTCATGTGAGTGGTTGTATGGTATGTAGTGTTGTACCACCATTCGGCGAGGGGTAACCATTGA
>ML812471.1:72380-97122 GCA_009831015.1 Picea engelmannii
TTTTTACAGCTGCGGGGTTATACTTTGGTCTGAAGAATGTTGCAGTGTTGAAATCCCCAAATTCTGAACCAGAGAGAAATGTGTATTTACTTAGAAACCCGAACATATATGCACGACAATAGATCTCACTGGTTTAATTTGTTTATGTTTATGTTTATGTTCCCCAAGGGTTAGGTATTCAAGGGTTCTAAAGACAAGGGTTTGCCCTGTGCTATAGCTCTCTGATATACGTGCAGGGTCCAACAGTAGTACTTAGCCCAATATCTCAGGGAACTAACTAAGGAGGATAGACCATACCCTTAGCCATACTGCCCGACTACCCAGGTACTAGAGAGTATCTTCCCGAGTGTTGTTCTCGGTAACACTATAGCAGTCCAGTGGTCGATAGGTTTATCTAAAGAGGGCTTCGGGAAATCTAGGTCGATCCGTACACAGGTGTTGTTTGATGCGCTACCACTCGAAGGGGTACCAACAGGGGTTACAACAGATGTGCGCTTAAGAACCACTTGTATTTCCTGCATGTATGAATCCCTCAACCGCGGGTTTATGTGCGTAACGACAGATCTCTGTGGCTTAAAGACGCCGGAATACGTCTCTACCCTGAAAAAAAAAAAAAAAAAANTGCAAGATACCAGATACATAAAATATGCAGAACAGAAATAAAATGCTAGAAATGGCAGAATAACAGTAAGATATCCAGCATAATCTTCACAATACACAAAAAAGATATAACAATAGCAATAGAAATAGCACTTTGATTCAGAAAGCAATGTTCACAGGCCTCTTCGAGGGGGCAACCTCCAATCGAGCAGCGCTCTGTTACAATAATCTCCAAGCTAGGGTTCTCATACCCTCGATCCTTATTTATACTAAATATGTCTATTAAGAGAAGCATCTAGAGGAAGATCCTTCTAGAAGCGGAAGCTTCTATTAGGTCTTCTTACATCTGTCTTATTCTAGATTTATTAAAAGGCCTTATTAATATTGACCTTTATTACATTCGAATACATTGATCTACCTATGTGCGAGTTAGGACCTTAACAAACTTGTTCATACATGGAAGGGTGACATGATGTCATAGTAAGTTGATCTCCCTTTAGGATGGGTTTCCACTGGGTGGGTCTATGAAATATCATCGTCCATTCCCTCTATACATTTCACTTTCCATTGTTATTCCTCTCATTTCCCCCCTACCTTTATTTGGGCATTGGGATTTTCCACACTAGGAAGGGTTGTACCTTACCTTGCGGGAAGAAGGGGCTAAAGGCTCAGAGGGTAAAAGTAGATGGAAATAGTTAAAATACAAATGAAACCTTTGAGACGCTTCGCTCAGGGATTCCCAAGAAAGTAGTAAAAATCTTCTCAATAAGAAAAGGGAACCCATAAGATAAATAAACAGTCAAGGTATTAGTTGGTGGATAGGAGGTCTCATCATGAGCCAACCTATAATGACCATGGTCATGTAGAGGTATGACACTACCATCTATCTGGTCACAAAACCAAGGTAGTGGCTCTTGGTGGCATAGCCAAGAGAAAGAAGTCTCATCACGAGCCATTCTTCTCATCTCCGTGAAATACTTGTGGTTAATGTTGTCACTTTTGGTCACCAAGCTAGGACAGTTTCCATCAACTCTTCCCTTTAGGCATAAAAGAAAAGGATAAAAATTAATGAAGCTAAGAATAAAAGGCATTGAATGGCCTAGGAAAAAATGGCATATATGACAAGGTGCATCTCTCTGTATACAAAGGCACCCACAAGTAAGATCTAAATTTCCCTGTTATCACTGCAACCCATACCCAAACACTTACCCCATGCCACCTCACACACACTTACATGACCTATATTGGTTCTCACTTGGGAACACCCCAAACTTAAGGAGGATTATCCCAATAGGACACCCTGAGACCTTCTCCAAACATGACATATCAAATTTAATAACATCTTTGAGGATTTGTCTAGGTAAAGGGGGGTTTGATGTATATGTTTTAGTAATTTAATTATTGGATGTGACTTACATGTTATGATTCCTGTGAATTATGAACCCCTAGAGGGCATACTTCTTGTTGTTGTGGGACTTTTCCCGGTGGACAGGTACACGTGGGGGAATGATTAGCTCGAACCTCCATGGAGATGAAAGCCCACAGATGGATGTTGTAACCCTAGCCAGGAGCAACAAAACATCAAAGACTTGCACCAGGAAGAAATAATGGTGTTTCCCTTGAAGACACTCTGGAAGACCTAGACCCAGGGGGATCTTTCTCTTCCACCTGGACGTTGACCTTTCAAATCCCATGACGTCACCATTATGACCCTGGAGCTAGGGTTTGCATATTGAGGGAAGTTGTGAGGCGTTTGGCACATGTGTTCATCATTGAGGGCCTTTGGAGGCCAAACATTTTGCGTCTGGATCCCAATGTTCTACTTTAAGGGCTCAATGTCACCCTAGAAGGGCATGACATCACCCTTGGAGATGATTTTAGGGGTTAATTACTTTATTTATGTAAAAAATTGGATTTTGATGTAATTTGGCCAGGTCGACCTTTATTTGACCTAAAAATTAATTAAGGTCATTAGTATTGTATAAATAGAGAGAAAATACTCCCATTTTTCATGACCACTCATCAAACACTTAGTGTGGACTGAAATTTGTGCCCTCTTTAAGGGCTATTGACTGAAATAACTAGTGCACAACTTCTTGGAGAGGCATATTTTGGTGTATCTTGGCTATTTTTCATAGTGGAATATCTTCAACTAGTGTTTGGCTTGATTATTACTGATGAACTAAGTAGAAAATCTGCAATTTGTTTATGTAAATGAATGCTTGTGGTAAATTTTACTTGTTTCGTGTTAAAGATTATGAAATTGTTTGCTTAAACCCTAGGAGAGAAACATAAGTTACTTCTTTCTCTTTATAGTTTTCTACTTGTCTAAATTTCTCAAGTACACTTTGTTTAAAAGTGGCTACTAGAGCCTTAAAGTGCTAGCTCTCTAGTATATTCTCTCTAATTTCCTAGTGCATACACTCTTTAAATATTCTAAGGAAGAAACATTCGCTAGGGCCTAAGATTCCTTACTCTCTGGAAAATTTGTCTTTAGGATTTGGATGCTTGAGGACTTGAAGTGCCAACACCTCCTCCATCCATCCCTTCTCCTTTGACAAGTATTATAATTTTTCCTTTTCTCCGAGTTTTTCCGTTGCTATTATTGACTCCATAAACCCTAAAAGGCACTAGTCTACTCACTATAGTGAATGATTGATCAACAAACACTCAAAACTTCTTCCTTGAATATTTTTTTAACTTTTACTAACCCTAAACTAGACTAATTCCTTAGCTAACTTTTTTTTTTTGCAAATCACTACTACAACCATACTAATTCATGCTAATTTGTTGCATTCACCTACATAACTTGCACCTGGCTCACTCAAAAATTGCTTGTGACAATTGACAATCAATATACTAGATAAATGTTAAGTTTACATGATGTTTCCTTGCAATCTTGAGCACTAGAATTTGTTGATGTTACAAAATATTGCTACATCCATCTAACCGCAGAAAATTCTCTGCAAAAGTGGCATTAAATGCTAGCTAGAAATTGTCAAATTTGCTTGCAACAATTAATTATCATTCAGCCTATTTAAAGCTACATTTTCTTGTCTTTTTCAAACAATTTCAAGGCATATTTTTTGCGGCTATTACAAAATACTTATTGTTGTTGTAATTATTCTATTGCTGCAAATTTATATCAGCTAGCCTATTTTTTGAAGGTTCATGGTATTAAAAATCACTAACATCATATTTTGTACTTGAAAGCTACCATGTTTTCTTTGTTGTCTTGTTCTGGGAAGGTACACTCCATTTTTATCGTTGCTTCATCCCTTAAAAACCTTAAGAACCTTTTGAATTGAGTGACCAGTGAGGGGGGTTTTCTTGCATCATTTCCTTAGTCTTATCAGCGCTTTAGGTCACTAGGGATGTCTCCCATAGGGTAACTTTGATATACTCTTAAAAAGAAAGGGGTTTCCTATTAAGAGGACAGTGATAGGTCACCCCTTGTTACGCCAATATTGCATTAACTTTACTTGGGCTTTGGGAAAGTACAAATTGTGTGATAATATGCTTAGGAAGCAACTCATGTACTAGAGGTGGAGGTGGTGGGACCACCTTCTCTGTTGATGAAGGAGGAGTATCGGGATATGATGTAGGGGTTGAAGCTTTATTTCTTCTAGTGTAAGTCAAATATTCCCTCTTCTTTATCTTCTTCCTCTGATCATTTTTCCACTGATTCTAGGCCCAAAGTCTCCCTTCTCTTCCCCTCTGTATTTTGGCTTCGTCAATCTGTTCCTGTGTGACTTATTCCTCTTGGAAATTACAGATCATATCCATGAAATTCATATTGTTGGAAGAATCTTCATCTCGTCGGAGACACTCGTATTCTTTGTGAGGCTCTTGGCATGGAGAACACCAAGTTGTTTGTTCTGTGTCCACCATCCCAACTAGTTTCAAAATATCTGGGGCCTTTGCCTCTTGTTGAGGCTTTGGTTTCCAACTTGTGGAATCTCTTTGTTGTCTAGTAAATTGAGGTCTAGAAGTAGATTGATTTCTCTCCAAAGTATTCAAATGACCCATGATCTGATTATGTGCTTGGACAAATTGAGTACTCGTTTGATCTATCTTCTGAGTCAAGAGGGAAATCGAATCAGGAGCACTGCTACTGGAAGCCTTAGTCGTTGCTTCTGCCTTGACATGAGGACACTGAAAAGGGTCTACCTTCAAGTCAAAAAAAAATTCTTCAATCTCTACATTGTACTCTTTGGCTTGTGCCAAATAAGTGGGCTTCTTGTCCTTCAAAATAAAGCGAGATTGTCCATCAAATGTGTTCACATAAAGGAGACAGAGTGTTGTAGCTGTAGGACGCAAATATGTTGGAAACTGATTATATAACCTGTCGAATATGGTGTCAAATTCACTCACTACCTCGTTCTCCTTTTTCTTTATATGATTAATTCAGCTACAAGCATCCCAATGTCTTTCTTTGTTTTCCATCTGCTCTCAAATAGCTTGGAAAAATCTTCATAGGATGTGATGTGGTTATCAGGAAGACCCCTAAACCATCTAAGAGCTTCTTCACTCAGTGATGAAGCCAGTAGCTTCATGGCTACATCCTCATGCTCAACTTTTTCAGTTTCCATGTCCCGGCCTATGGTGTAGAGATGATATTTAGCAGTCAGTACATTGTTTCCCGGAAACTTTGACAACCACTTGTTTGATTCTTTTAGCATTGTGTTGGGGTATCCAGGGATGGTGGTCATGTTAAGAGGTTTGTAGAGGCATTTTTCTCAAGGGTGAGCCATTGGAGTAAGGGGAAGGGTATCGTGGAAAAGGGTTTTGACAAAGAGACTTGAGGGGAGGCATTCTTTGGTAGAACTTAGAAGGTTTGAACCTCCTTGGGGAAAAGGTTTAAGGGAAGAGGGGTTCTTCGAGGGTGGAGTCGTCAGATGAGATTCAAAAAGGGCTCATCAAAAGTGAAAAGAAAATGTTCTTTAGGTGGATTCTCCATGAAATATAGGGAAAAGGCTTTGGGATAGCTTTTCGAAGTGTCGTCGAGGTTTGGAAGAGGATTCAAAATCTTCCCCATAAACGACACTAAAATGTCATTGCACAAGTTGTAGGTTGGGAAAAGCTCGACCCAACTACCAAAATGGAGACAACTTTGATACCACCTACCCACTTTCACCTTAAGCAGGTATTGTCGTCACTTTAGAGATGAAACAATCACCTCAAGGGGGGAATCTCGACGACATTAGGGGGAATGAGATGGAAAGTGAAGAGATGAAAGAGAGTCCCCCTATGGGTCAAGATAGAAGATGCATAAAGGCTTGGGAAAGAGTCTTTGTGGTAGCCAATGGTTTCCAAGAGATAAGAACACCTACAAATAATGATGTACCTTCCCGAGACACAAGAACGAACCAAATATATATGTATAATGTTAGGTGGAAAAGCAGGTTATGATTGTTGTCCCTAATTGCAGCAGTAAACAACAATGTATATCAGCAAGAAAATAAGTGTTAATGTTGTTAAACAATTGCTAAAAGTCCAACAAATGATGCAAGAGATAAGTTAGATAAACACTAGTGATACTCAAGAATGAAAGCACAAGACTTTAGCATTGAAACAAGGATGTAATAAAGAGTGCTTGCAAAGATATTTTGCAACCTTATGGATGTAGAAAACAAGTTGTTACAGCAGTAAACCCAACCACCAAAACTTAAAAAGAGTCCACCCAAAAGTTGTGTTAGGACTAGTAGATTAATGTGGCCAAAGTGTCATCACGGTTCAGAAGAGGATTCAAAATCCTCCCCGACAACGGTGCCAAAATGTTATCGCACAAGTTGTAGGTTGGGAAAATCCTAACCCAACCACCGAAATGGAGACAACTTTGAGAGCACCTACCCATTGTCACCTTAGGCATGTATTCTCATCACTTTAGAGATGAAAGAATCACCTAAAGGGGGGAATCTCGGTGACCCTGGGGCGAATGAGATGGAAAGTGAAGAGATGGAAATTCCCCCTATAGGTCAATATAGAATATGTGTAAAGGCTTGGGAAAGAGTCTTGGTAGTAGCCAATGGTTTCCAAGAGATAAACACCTGCAAAGAATAATGTACATGCCTGAGACACAAGAACAAGTCGAGTATATATGTATAATGTTAGGTGGAAAAGAAAGTTAGGCTTAGTGTCCCTAATTTCATAAATAAAACACAATGTATATCAACAAGAAAATAAGTGTTAAAGCTACTAAACAATTGTTAAAAGTCCAACAAATTATGCAAGAGATAAGTTAGATAAACACTAGTGATACTCAATAATGAAAGCACGAGACTTTAGAAATGAAAGAAGGCTATAATAAAGAGTGTTTGCAAAGATGTTTGCAGCCTTATGGTTGTAGAAAAAAAGTTGTTATAGCAGTAAATACAACCACCAAAATTTACAAAAAGTCCACCCAAAAGTTGTGCTAGGCCTAGTAGATTAATGTGGCAAACTCTTAGCAACTTTTGACGGTTGAGTAGAGAGTTATAAATGAAAATGTGTTAGGATTTTTGCAGCCCTAATGATTGTAGGTAAAAGTTTATAACAGCAACAAGAAGTACTTAACCAATTAAGATGCCCCAGTGGCTATGAAAAGCATAGAACATCAAGAAAAGATTGCAATTTAAAAAGTTTGATTATCTCATGTTTTCACATATCCCAATACAACAATTTTGTTTCTCCAATGCAAATTGAAAATGATGAGTGATTTAACTATTGGGTTATGGAGTCAAGGAAAGAGTTAACTATACTACTTCCTTGGGGGTGTAAACCCTCTTACTCCCCAAGGAAAGTAAAGTTAACTTGAAAGTGCTAGGAGGGTGTGAACTCTTTTACTTCTCCTAGCACTACCTTAAGCAACAAATTATTTCCAAGACAAATATTGATGAGCATAATGGGGTTGTATGCACTTATACTCCCCAAGAAATTCAACTATTTAACCTTGCAACCAAGAAAAAGAGACTATAACAAGACAAAATCCTTCCCCTAGAAAAAGAATTAATAAGAGAAACTTTTATTTACCAAGAGTTATCCACCAATATGCAAGAGAAACACTCCACAAGAGGTAGTGCGCCAGTTCCTTCCACCAATAGCAAAGTAAACCATGACAAATGAAAAAGAGAGAGAAAAATGCCCAAGAGTAGCAAAAAGTTCAGCCAAGTACTTCTCGCAATGGGAGAGTTATGTTATGAAATGAGATTCACATGATCTCTATTTATACAAAATGTCTAAAACATAGTTTGTCCACTTAATTCGGGTAAACCACAAATTAAGGGGTCAACAACCCTTACTTTTCCCCTTTACAAATTCAAATTTCACTTTTACACATTAGAAACCCTTAAAATAAGATGATGTCACCCCCTTAGGGAAACGTTTTGGCATATTTAACAAATCATTGAGGTTGGGGATGGAATGGTTGGCCTTCAAATGCCTTCCCCTCATGTGATATATCCTTTTCTCACAAATCAACGTGCTCTCTCCATCAAATGATGCCAAGTGTCAATGAAAAATAACTCCATCACCACCAACCCTAGCCCTAGGTGACGTCAAGCCCTAAAGAGTGATGGTTTCCCCCTCCTATGCAAGTCATTTGGCATGTGAGGGTTAGGCAAGGTCCTCCAAGGTGTATTTTAGGCCTCCAAAGGCAAGTCATCGTGATCATGCATGTGGGCCCTTGGCATCCAACTTGTGGGCTTCAAGCCCCATGGAAGCCCAAGCTAGGCGTGTTCCTCCAAAATTGTCCACCAAACAAGGTCCTGCAAAAAAAATGGGTACGCCCTCCGAGGATCTCAAGTCAAAATATCATGGAAAGTGAAAACCACATCTAATAAACAAGGCACCTAAACATGTACATCAAAACTAGCTCATCAAATTAAACAAGTGCTCAAATACCCTATACAATTGACCAAGTTTAGGGATGGGAGGGATGTCATAAAAGTCCTATTGGGTAGACCAAAACCCTCAAGTAGGGGATGCTCTCAAGGATGCCCCTTCAAGGTAATGTAGTGGATGATGTAGTGGATGTGGGGTTAGACGTCATAGGTCAATGAGTTTCATGACATACAAGGGCTCGTATTATCTCATTTATGGGCTCCTTTGTAGAGGGTTTGTTGCACTTTCGTCTTCAATGCAACCTCTTTCCAAGCCCATTTATTATCATTTATTAATTAATTAATGATCCAAACACGTGTGCTCTCTCAATGGTGAATCGATTAGCATGGAGGGCAGTAACACAGTGTCACTTGAATGAAGAGATCCACAAAGTGCCATAGGGGTTATTGTCGTGCAATTTGTACTTGCCCAAATCCCAAGGCAAGTGGGGAAAGGTTGGCGTAACAAGGGGGTGAGCTATCATTGTCACCTTAATAGGAAACCTCTTTATGTTTAGGAGTATGCTAAGATTACCCCAAGGGAGACATCCCTAGTTACCTAAAGGGTTGATGAACTAAGACAAATATGCAAAAATTCCCCCCTGCTCACTGGTCACTCAAGTTCAAAGGTTCTTTATATCTTTGAGAGATGAAGCAAAAGTAGAGATGAAGTGTGTCTGCTCAGAACAAGACAACAAAGAAAAATATGCTAGTTTTCAAGTACCAAATGATGTTAGTGCTTCAATAAGACAATGAATCTTTGAAATATAAGCTGGCTAATATAAAATTGCAGCGATATGAAAGTTTACAACAACAATAAGTATTTTATAACAGTTGCAAGAAATATGCCTCGGAATTGCTTGAAAATACAATTAAAAAGTAATTTTAACTAGGAAAAATGAGAATCAATTGTCACAAGTGTTTTCTGCAATGTTTAGCTATCACTTAATGTCAAATTTGCAGAAAAATTGTTGCAATTAGATGGTTGTAGTAATATTTTGTAACAACAGCAAATATTAGTGCTCAAAATTGCAAGAAAATATCATGGAAACTTGGCATTTATCAAGTAGATTGTTTGGAAATTATCACAAGCAATTTATGAGTGAGTTAGATGTGAGTTATGTAGGTGTATGCAACTAATTAGTATAGTTTAGTATGGTTGTAGCAGTGATTTGCAACAACAACAAGTTAACTAGTGAATTAATCTAGTTTAAGGTTAGTTGAAGTTAGCAAAAACTTCAAGGAAGAGAGTTTGAGTGTTTGTTTGATCAATCATTCACTAAAGCAAGTGGAAAAGTGTATTTTTGGGCTTATGGAGTCAACAACAACAACAACACAACTTGGAGAAAATAGCAATGATAATACTTGCCAAAGGAAAAGAGGTGGATGGTAGAGGTGTTGGCACTTCAAGGCCTCACATATCCAAATCTTAAAGACAAATTCATTAGAGAGTAAGCACTTGTATGCCCTAGTGAATCGTCCTTCCCTAGACTATTGAAAATATATTATGCAATAGTCAATTAGAATGAAGCTACTAGAGTGTTATCACTTTAGGGCTCTAGTAGTCACTTCTAAACAAGGTGTACTTGAGAAATTTAAAAAAGTAGAAAAGCTAGAGAGAGAAAGAAGCAACTTATGTTTCTCTCTTAGGGTTTAAGCAAGCAATTTTATAATCTTTAACATGAAACAAGTAAAATTTACCACAAACATTTATTACATGAACAAATTGCAAATTTTCTACTTACTTCACCAAGAATAATCAAGCCAAACCCTACTTGAAGATCTCCCACTGTGAAAAATAGTCAAGATACACCATAAAAAGTCTCCCCAAGAAGATGCGCAGTAGTTATTTCAGCGAATAGCCCTTAAAGAGGGCGCAAATTTCAGTCCACACTTGTGTGATGAGTTATGATGTCAAAATGAATGTACTTTATGTTTATTTATACAAAACTAGTGACCTTTAATTAATTTTTGGTCAAATAAAGACCGACATGGCCAATTTACAAATAAATTCAATTTAGACATAAACAAAATTAATTAGCATCTAAAAACACTTCCAAGAGTGACGTCATGCCCTTCTAGGGTGACATTGAGGCCCTTAGGTGGAACGTTGGGCCTAAAAGGTAGGGCGTTTGAACTCCAAAGGTCCCAAATGAAGCCCACACGTGCCACTAGGCTCATAAATGCCTCCAAAACAAAAACCCTATCTCTGGATAACGTCCAGGGTCATGATGCTAACGTTGTGGGCCTTCTAGGGCCAACGTCTATGTGGAAGAGAAATGTCCCCCTAGGTCTAGGTCTGTCAGGGTGCCTCCAAAGGTGACACCCTTCTTTCTTCCTGGTGCAAATCTTTGATGTATTCTTGCCCCTAGCTCGGGTTACAACATCCATATGTGGGCTTTCAACCCCATGAAGGTATGAGTTAATCATTCCCTCATGTGTACCTATCCATCGGACAAGGTCCTACAACAACAAAAAGTACGCCCTCCAGGGGTTCATAAGTCACAAGGATCACAACATGTAAATCACATCCAATAATTAAATTACCCAAACATGTGCATCAAACCCCCCTTTACCCAGACAAATGCTCAAAGACGTTATGCAATTTGACAAGTCAGGTTTGGAGGTCTCAGGGTCTCCTATTGGGTTAATCCTCCTGAAGTTTGGGGTGTTTCCCGGGTGGGAGCCAATCCAGGTCATGTAAGTGTATGAGGTGGCATGGGGTAAATGTTTGGGCATGGGGTGCATTGATAACAAGGAAATGTAAGTCTTACTTGTGGGTGCCTTTGTAGAGGGCGTGTTGCACCTTGTCATAGATGTCATTGTTTCCTAGCCCACTTACTACCTTTTACTCTTAGCTTTATTATTTTTTGATATTTTTCTTTTGTGCTTCAAGGGAAGAGTTGAGGGACACTGTCCTAGCTTGGTGACCAGAGGTGATAGCGTTATCCACAAACATTTCACGGAGATGAGAAGGTTGGCTCATGACGAGACCTCATTTCTCTTGGTTATGCCACTAAGAGCCACTACCTTGGTTCGGTGATCAAATAGGTGGTAGTGTCATACCGCTACATGCTCATGGTCATAATAGGTCGACTCATGATGAGACCTCCTATCCACCAACTAGTACCTTGAGTGTTTATTTATTTTAAAGGTTCCCTTTTCTTACTGAAAAGATTTTTACTGCTTTTTCGGGAATCCTTGGGCGAAACATCTCAAAGGTTTCAATATTGGTTTTTAACTCTTTCCATCTACTTTTACCCGTTGGGCCTTTAGCCCCTTCTTCCCACAAGGCAAGGTACAACCCTTCCTAGTGCGGCCAATCCCAATGCCCGAACAAAGGTAGGGGGGAGGTGAGAAGAAAAAATATGGAAAGTGGTAAGTATGGAGGGAACGGACAATGACCTTTCACAGACCCACCCAGTGGCAACCCATCCTAAAGGGAGATCAACTTACTAGGGCATCATTTCACCCTTCCAGGTATGAACAAGTCAAAGAGCATAATTTCCAAGAAAACGTTATGAAATGAAGGAGAATGCAATGCAACATATTCAAGTGCTTCAAGAATTAGAGTGATACATACCATGATACCCGGCCTCATTACCTCATGGAGCAAGACTTATTGTTACTTCATGATCAAGCTAGTGGGATGGATATTGTTGTTGTTGATAAATGGGTTGCGTTGAAGAAAAGAAGGGTCCTACGGGGCCATGCTCAAGTCATCCAACTCTCGGAACTCCATGTCTATCACCTATGGGCCTCGAAACATGATCTCGTTAGTTATCCCTAAGGTAAGAAATAACAGGGGTAACCATCAAAACGTTATAACGCACTAGTGTTATTCTTTCATTCAAGCGGGATATTTATTATGTGTTTAATCTTTTGCAGGCCTTCAATTCTTTTAAGAGAAGTAGTTCTTCATTCTCAAGACATGTTTGAGCGAGCATCTAGAAGGTTTATATTTTAGGATTTTATCTTTTTCCAGCCACCATCCCCCTGGGCCTTTGGCACCTTCTTCCCATGAAATGAGGTACATGCCCTTCTTGGGTCAGTAAAGTCAAAAGGCCTAGAAGAGGGTAATATGATGGGAATGCAATGAGAAGAAAGTGATAAGTATGGTTGTGAATGGTATGATGACCCCTCAAGGGACCCCTAGTTGCACCCCTTCCTCGAAAGTTGGCCACTTACTAGGAAATTGATGACACTCACCAAGGTGAAACGGGGTCAAAAGCATAATGTCCAAGCAGGCGTTTTATAATCGAAAGCAGCTTCAATACAACATGATTAAATGCCTCAAATATTAGGGTGATTACCGGCCACAATACTTGGCTTGTACCGCATGGAGCAAGACCCAAGTGCCTTCCAGAAGCTAGGTGGAGTGGTGGATGCCCTGACAATGGATCCAAAATGTGGTGCTAGAGCGGGCTTCCATATGTGCAAGTGGATATTGCTAGTCATGTGGTCTCTTGGCACTCCATGTTTGTAACCTGAGGGCCTCGAGACATCATCTCCTTATTTATCCCACAAAATGGGGATAACACACCCGACACGGTATTTTTCAAAATCGACCCCTAGTTCAGAAATTGCATTGTTCCTTTACTAAGAAAACCCTAGTTTTAGATATCCTCGAACAAACTATTTTCTGGGAAACATAATCACAGGGGAGGGAAACTCCTCACTGTAATATGATATCAGGATTCCAATTCAATTGACGGTTCATCCATCAGAGGCCAGGTTAGAGTATTATGGTGAGTTGCAAATCGCCTCCTTAAGCCATTGAGGGACATATTGACAATTTGTTCTAGGGGCAAAAATCCAAACCAAACGGCATAATTAAGTTCTATAAGATTTCGCAAGTGTGTTTGGCCAAGGCATGACCATACTACCCAAAATCACTCGACACGGTGTTTTTCAAAATCGACCCCTTATTCAAAAATTGCAATCCCTTACTGAGAAAAACCCTAGTTTCGGAGAACTTCGAACAAATTGTTTTTCGGGCATCGAAATCACAAGGGAGTGGTCCCCCTAGCTGTAATTTGATGCCCCGAGTCCATTGATACTGACGGTTCATCCATCCGAGGCTCAATTAGTGTTTTATGGTGAGTTGCAACTCACCTCAAGCCATTTAGGGACATATTGACAATTTGGTCTGAGGGCATAAAATCCAAACCAAGTAGCGTAATTGAGTTTTGAAATCTCTCGCAAGTGTGTTTGGCCAAAGCCCATGTGACAACGCTGCCCACAATCACCCAACACAGTGTTTTTCAAAATCGACCCCTAGTTTAGAAATTGCAGTGCCTTACTGAGAAAAACCCTAGTGTTGGAGATCCTCGAAAAAACCATTTTCTAAGCAACGAAATCACAATGGAGGGGTACCCTAGTTGTAATCAGGTATCAAGATTCCAACGCAACTAATTGTTCGTCCATCGGAGACCTGGTTAGAGTTTTATGGTGAATTGCAACTCCCCTCCTCAAGCCATTTAGAGACATGTTGACAATTTGGCCCAGGGGTATAAAATTCAAACCGAATGGCATAATTGAGTTCCATGAATGGCCAAGGCCCATGTGAATACGCTACCTCTTTCTCAACATGCTCCCAAAGCTCAACCTCTTCTAAAAGCATCTATAGTGTGAACTTTCAAGGTATGAAATTGAAGCAACATCCAACCTATCACCCACTATAAGACTGAGAGTAATCATCCTACAAATCTAAAGCACACCACAAAGAAATATCAACAAAAAAATAAAGTAGAGCCATTTTAGGGTTCAAGTGATTCCCCCAAACACCCTAAGATTTCACATCCAATCAACATGTACTATGTCTAACACCTCTCCCATATACAAAACAACTAAAATATCTAATTTTCTCTACATAGAGAGACCAACCTCCATCAAATCAACTATGATACCATGTAGAAATTTCAAGAATCATCTCTTAATGAAAGTTCAAAAATTGCACTTCAACCTTGAGGCTTTTGGATCTATTTCTTATGCACTTCCAACCTCAGTGTTGAAAATGAAATATTAATTTACATCAATGAATACTTCACTTCTTTTCAATTGAATTCACAAGACAACCCAAAAAAATAAATACCAATCAAGAGTACTTCAATGGCATAAAGTTTCAATGCTTAGGGAACACTTCCCAAGCAAGTTATAGATCTAAAAATGACATTATAACAAATTATTACAGTGGCAGATCTACCCCTTTAGCTTCTAAATGTTTGTTAAATCACTTAACAAATTATGTGCAGCATTGTGTCAAATCAACATGTTTAACCAGTATAGAAAGAACTCAACAATGAAGATAACATACATTGAAATTCAAATATGTGAATACACAATGTTTGGACAACTTGAACACTTCATATATATAAGATGAAATACAAGTGCAAACCACAACTTATCACAAATTTGGTACAAATCAAGCTCTCCAAACACTAGCAAGGGAAACAATAAGAAATCCCTAGCCACCAACTCCTATCTAGGAATCACTCCTAACCAAATCTAACCATTTCACCAAAGATCCTCACCAAGCTAACATGCACAGCAAGTCCTCATTAACACCTACACTAGCATCCCACAAGTGTACAAAATAGTCTACCTCTATCTTCTCCACATCAAGCACTCCAAGTAGCACTAGAATTTCCTAATGTCACAAAAGCCTAACCTTCTTCTCTCACAAGATATACAAGATCAAGTGCTCCCTTTGCTCCTCTATGATTTATCCAAAACACTAGCCTTCTTTGTTTCCTTACAACAAAACCCTAACTCTAGCCTTCCCTTGAATTTCCTCACGAACCCTAGTACTCAAAGATAAAGAGAGAAAATACAAATAAAAGAGTATAAAGGCACTAGTTTACCCTAGTTCTCACATCTCTAACTCAAGTGTGTGAATGTATGAGTGAACAACAATGAAATCATGGAAAAACTCTTTCCTCCTTTTATTTATATGAAAGGTGATGAATTTCAACGATACAAAGTGGACCCAATCCACTACAAGCAACCTCACTCTACACAAGATAGGCCCACATGTGGAGTGCTCCTAACACATGTCAAAATTTAAGGCATGCACTTCCAACAAGAAATACTTCAAGGCTGAATGCACCTTAAGAAAGGTCCAATACTCCTCCAAAGGCCTCCAAAGCTCCATTGTTGCCTCCCAATCAATGTGTAACTCTAGGTCCACACCTACATGGTCAATCAACCCAAATAGCCCCAAGTCAAGTACAAACATCCATGCAAGCAATCAAGTGTCCCCATGCCATCTAAGGCTCAATGGCCTCCTCCAAGGGGAATTGTCGTCCAAAGCAACCAAGCAAGCAACTATCCATGTGTGCATCATGAAGAATATCATCATGCCCATTAGGTCTCCAATGTCTGAGCTCAATGCCCTCCTCCAATGGGATTCACCATACAAGTAACCAAATAACTCTCCATGTGTGCATCATGAAGAATCTCATCATACCCACTAGGTCTCCAATGTTCCAAGGAAGTGTGTCGCATAGGCACTCGAGACGATGTCTAGCAATCCAAGTGTTAGTTATCTCCAATGAGTATGTTCATCATGGTACAATCAAGGTTATCAACACACCATGCACCCCCGAGAATGGTGTAAACACTTTTAGAGTAATCCTAAACCCAACACTAAGACTAATCTATACCTAGAAAACATGATCATGCATATGCTCACAATAAGGCCTAAGGAGAAAGGATTATCATGCCACCTCCACCCATGAATATTATGAAGATATCTATACAAATCTCCAGTGTAAACCTCATCTCTCCAATGAAATTAGTAGAAGCATGTTAGGCCCCAATGCATTAAAATTTGGCTCACAAAACTTTCTAGCAAGATACAACCCAAAGATGGAGGGATCATAAGCAAGTGGTTTTCCTTCTTTTCTAGGAACACATAAATGATGTTGAGCATATTGTTTATATGTGTAATTGGCCCTAAAATCTATGGAACAAAGTTTTTAATATCGAAAAAATAACAAAAATTTTCCAAACAAATTTGCCTAATTGCAATTTCCTTTGCTCCCAGATTGATGCAAAGATAAAACACCAAAGGTCACACAAGTCAAGTCCCTAATCCCACTTCCCAGCAAGGCCATAATCTATATAATTTAGAAAAAAAAAAATTGTTGTTCACTCAATTATAGTTCCATACAAGCCTTGAGTAAGCCCTAAGAGCATGTGAGCTACAAGGTTGTCAGTAGTATCAAGCATCAAACTTTGCCAGAAAAAATCATTCATGGAAAGTGGGCTTGAAGTTTGCAAGTATTAAGCATTGACCCTTGTAAGATTCATTCACAACCTTGAAGCCCTTGTTCCAAAGAGATTTTATTATTTCCTTCCAGTGATAGCTTCACTAAAACTATAAACCATTTTGAAGACAAATTATTGAAAGGCAGAAGATGATTTAATAATGAGGTTTCAGTGTGATTAGCTATGTATTGTGGTTCAAAAATGTTCATACGTTATAAGTATGATGAGCTAGTTGTGTGAAATCTAGTTAATTTTAGTTCAGATTTCAGAAGGCTTTAGTGCCCTTGGTTTTGATCTCAATGTAGCCAACTTTACAAATAATAATAGTAAATATTCCTTCAAAAGAGCAAATGCATGGAATATTATAACCTAACAAGAGTTAACCTAATTTTAACATATCAAAAATTCAAAAATATACCCAATCGAATATTTTCGCCTCACTTCTATGAGGCCATGGATCTACTCCATAGAGTTTTCATTGTTAGTGCTAAAAATAATTTCTTTGACGACCCTGCAAGAAACTTCAAATCTTCACAACACTTCTAGGAAAACTCAAGAATGTAGACACTGGAAAGACTTTAAACATAAATCATTTCCATACTACTCCAAGCAAGCTCTATCTCAATAAAAATATTGAAAATTAAATCAATTACAATAAAAATATAACAACAACAAATCAAATGTAGAAGTTTTATTAAGCATGCTAAAACAACATAGCATTTCACCCCTTTGTCCTAATAAATCAACATCCTAAAACAACCATGAAACTTACTTGATACATGAGAAAAATTAGATATGTAATCACAAATATATAGTAACAATGGTACACTTCATATTATCATAGTGATGAAGATAAAAAAACAGTGCCTCAACTTATCCCAAGTTGATAAAATAAGTACTTTAAGTGCATCCCAAGCAATGAATCATCAACACATCCTAAACCCTAACTAGCACATCCACAATAACTACAAACCTTAACCAATAATACAAAGGCCAAGCAAGGCATCCCACCAAGCTTTACAATCTAATCCTTGGAGCTTCCAAACAAGTTAGCATCACACCCACCATCAAGCTCCAAGATCTCCCACTTGCATCACACAAGCTATAAAGAGATTCACACGCATGCATCCAACAAACTACAATACTCAACACTTGCATCTCACAAGCTAAGGAACCTTAGTTCTAGCACTGCACAACACTAATCCTTGTTACAAGAGTAACATATGATCTTCCACAATTCTCCAAATAGAAAACATCACACCAACTATTAATCTCTAACATACAAAATAGTTGTTCTTAATAAAGACACTCTCATCCCTTTATATATGCTATGGTGAGGGAGGCCAACAATAAAATGTGGACCAAGTCCACTAGCAATCCTCGGCTAAGTCAACAAACAAAGCCCTAAATGGAGTGCTCTTCAAAAAAAAGAGTCTATTTGTCACACTAGGGCTTGTCCAACTCCCGAGGTAGTGTGCTCTCCTAGTTAAGTTTACACATGTAAAGTGCTCCTCCAAGATAGTTTGTGTTCCAATCAATGGCTTCTCACTTAGGCTTTCCTCCTCAGACTGTATGTGAAGTGGTTACATGCTCATTGGTTCAAGTGCCCAACCTCCAAATGCCTAACGTCCTCCTCCAAGGTGCATATTTACCAAGCGCCCATCATCGTCAACAAGTGCACCTTTGTAGAAGATGTTAAATACCCCACACATGTCAACTACCACATCAAAAAATACACCTCCCTATCATTAATCCCAAGGCAAGCATACACCCACTCTAAGCTTTCTAAATGTAAATCAAAAGTAAACCAAAGAGCTAAAAGACCACAAACCCTTCACATTCTATGAAATGCTCTTCTAGACAAAAACAAACATTTTTTAAGCAAACTAAAGCTAAAATTACCCCTCAACAAACATGGGCAAACTAGAATGGAACATAAAACATGCCTCGCCTATTAATTTGAAAAAGTTTGATAGAATTCCCAACAATGAAAAGTTTAGAGTAACAAATAATTAATAAAATTGTACAAGCATTAAGAATAATTGATGTAACTCCAAATGTGAAATAAATAATTAATAAAACATAAAGGTTTTACCAGGGTCACAAAGGTAAAAGGCAATATTTGTCAAAACAAGATAAGTATATAAGTATATTGTAAATAGATAAAATTTATGTCTAATACTGGATTAAAGTTAATCCCAAATGAATATAGCAGCCATAGTCAATATCCTTTTATATTAGTGTCTTCCATTGCTGTATTCGTCAGTATGAAAAAAAAAAACCCTAATCATTAAAAACTCTGCTCAAGGAGAAAATAATATATGATATCAATAAAGAAAATAAATGAACTACAGAGCAAAAGGGGTTCAGAATAATGTAGGTGTCCTAAACTCCATTGTTTAATTTGATTATCTATCATTGTAATATAAACCTTATACTCTTTTAGTACCATTGCAACCTGCTTACCAAGTTCAAAAACTTAAATAGGGTAATGATGACTCGTTGAATTAGTAGTTAATGATAAGTTGTAAACAACAAAATTTTGGAATTAGGGTGTAAGCAAACTAAAACTAAACATAGACACAGACAAATATGTACATTACATATCATATTATCTTTTAGCAATAGACCAAAATTTTGCTTTTGAGTTGGAAAGTGTGAGTTCCTTGAAGGTGAAGGCACACCTAGAGATGATCTTTACTGTATATCTAGCTAAGGCAATGTGGGCATTTTTATTACTGCCGTCACTTTAAAACAATGAAAATATTTTTCCTAGTTGAATTTGATAGAGTTTTCTCCTCCCTCAAAGATCTGCCTCTGCCATCTTATTTAACCCGACCGCAACGATCACATGCTTCAGGTTGATTATGAGGAGCATTACCCTCTGATTGTTGCTGCATCTTGGGTAAATCATACTCTAGCACGTCTTTGAATGCCTTTGATGCCTCACTCAGTTCCTTTAATCTGATTCATTGTCAAACAACAAGAAATGTAGATAATAGATTAATACATATTTAATAATTGGCAATTGCAATTAGATAACTACAGCCAACCTGAGAGGAATCAGAAATGGTCGAATCCAGGTTCCTATCTAGAAACGAGAATAGCATGTAATTAATCACAGTTGCAAATGAAGCTGATAGAAGCTTAATTAGTTAGGAGATCTAGATGGCACCACGTAAATGGTTAACAGAAATAGGAGATATGCTGCCAATGGTTTCTTGGACCACAGGCTAGTCCCGCAGGTCAAGGGCATGCTAGCAAACCAAAAAAAATGGTTAACAGAAACTATGTAAATCTGAAATAAAATGATTCATGGCGGTAGTTCTCCAAGGTGCCATCGAAGTGGAGAATGCTATGCCACTTTTCCTTCTGTGTTAAGGTTTTCCTAGTTAAGGTTTTCCTTCTTTGTTAAGGTTTCAAAAAGCTTACGGGAAACATACTCAGCCTACCAACTACTAGTTTATCGGAAGGGAAATGAAGAAGCCATTGCCTTGACCAGTTTTCAAATTGAATTACAATGTATTGGTAACCCACCTGATTGTAAGAGGAGGAGAAAATCTAATGATAGTATCATGTGTAGGCTTTGCCAGAATCCCCCTTTCCTTCAGCCGTTGACATACGTCAAATGCAGAAACGGTAGATAATCCCTTTGCATTTAGTTCCACGGCATTCAATAATCCTTGTCCTCTAACCTCCCTTATGATGTGAGGATATGCTTTTTGAATATCCAAGAATTGACTTCTGAATACTTGCCCCATCTCAGCAGCCCTGCAAATTTAATGCAGTGAATCCCCCTTTGCCTCTCATGTCAGAAACGTGCAAGACGAGTATATTGAATACACAATCCACGACGTCTACTACAAGACGCTGAAAAGTACCGTATATTTCATACATATTGTCGACAATGGAAAACGAATGAGTTTATAGATAAAGGTCGGCACCTCTCAGCAAGCTTTTCCTCTACGACGACTTCAAGTGCAGCAATAGCCACAGCACTAGCCAATGGGTTTCCTCCAAAAGTGCTGCATCAACATTGGTAAGAAATCAATATTACCTTAAAGATGAAGTCTTACCAGTATATCAAATGTATATATCTACCCAATAATTGTTATTGGTGAAACCCATTCTTAGCAATTAAAAGGAGCCATGCATAATGAGACCTTGGTAGGCAATTCAAGTACTAAGGGAAAAAAATCAAAGCAGTTCAGACTGGTAAGAATAAACCTTCCATGTTCCCCAGGCCTAATGCAAAGCATTATATCCTTGTCAGCAAGCACAGCGCTTACTGGAAGCACTCCCCCACCTAATGCCTTCCCTAGGATCTGTATACAGCACTGAATCAGATAAGCACCTTGATGTATAAGAATCAAATAGAGTACAATTAATTGGCCATAACTTATATCTTACCACTACATCAGGACGGACACTCTCCCACTCACAGGCTAATAACTTTCCTGTCCGAGCTATGCCAGTCTGTATTTCATCTGCAATCATTAGAACATTGTACTTGGAGCAAAGTTCCCTGACAGATTGGAGGTAGCCCTTTGGTGGAATAATAACCTGCACAGACAGAAGAGACATCCAAACAACAATATTAAACAAGCAGCAGAATATAGTTGAAGCAACAAAACTTGCACAAGTAATAGTTCAGTATCATATCCGTATTGATTACAGTTGACATTTATAACTCATAAATTACACATGACAAGGAGAGAAAATCAGAAAACATAAACCAACATAGATCTGTCTTAAAACTGATTCTATCAAGTGCCAAGAGGGATCAAATACATCAAGTTCTAAACCTTCCTCAAGTTTTGCTCCATCAAAAAGGTTTTCATCTCCACAGATTTGATCCCTCTCGGCACTTGATATAACCAGAGTTAGAGCATTCTACTAGGAGGATTATTATATTGTTTTCTCACTCATGCATCTTAGAGGGCACACTTAATGAGCTCTTCTAGATGGACCTTGGAGCACATCCTCCCATGAAGATATTTTACTATATTTTGCATGCATGCATCTTGGACGGTGCATTCTATGTGTACATATAGCATCTTAACTTGGTTATCACGCCTATTTTTGGTGGTACGCCCTCTTTTGGAGATCTTTATTGTATTTTCCTTCATATTTTTGGATGAGGGCGAGTTCTCTTAGAGAGGCTAATGTCCACATATCTTGACATGGTCAACCATTGATTCAGGATGGATCTATCATCTAACTAATCCATTTTTATAGTATTTCTTTGACTTGTCATGGAATTAGTTAGCAAATAATAATTTTTTAGGGTAGGAGAGAAGAGACTCCCTCTGTAAAGAGGAGTTTTCTCTCCATTTTGATGATTGTTGAGAATTTGGGGATTGAGGATGTCTCCTCTTTGGCTACATTTGTACATCATCTGCTTGAATCTTTATAGAAGATTAAAGATATAGCATCTTTTGTATGTGAGGCTTTATGTTTGCAATGTATTCATGTGTTGTTTATTGTTGTAGGAAACCCTTGTAGCATGTTATGAAGGTCTTGTAATGAACCATGTTTCATTTGATAATGTAATGTGAGGATATAATCCCTCTTATTTTTATTGTTGTCATGTTAAGATTACATCTAACAAACTTAGTTGTTGCTAGCATAATACGGCATCACCTTCATAGCAATGTTTTAGAATGGTACCCCTAGCTTTCCAAGGTTTATTTTTTGCAATAATTTTCAGCAAGTTAATGTTGATTTGTGGCATGCATAGCAGCCCTTATTGCCTTACACCTTCATGCATTTTCCCTCTTAAATCCATACTTCTTTGACTCTGTTTCATCCAAGATTTGTCTAGGCATTAATCTTGGGGTTTTCCACCATCTTTTGTTCTCACACCATTCATTTATCCACCTCTACTACAACCATCCATTTTGCTTGGGCTTACTCTTGAGTCTTCAATAACTCACCTTGTACTTCCACTCAATAGCCTTAGCAATCCCATCCTTATGGAAGCCCCCCATAAGTTGGAGAAGAGGCAACCAAAAGAAAGATGAAAAGCTATTGTGGTGACAGTGGGTAGCCTTCCTAAGTTACACAAGACTAGCTCCTTGATGCTTGGGTCTTTGCATCATATGGAGTGCTAGATTTTGTTGTAACATTTTGGCACTGTTGTTGGGGATAAAATCCATTTTCCTGGAGACATCTGTAGATCATCTCTACATTGTTTGATAAGGATGTCTATTTGAAGATCTTATTCTCATCTTAGTGAGACTCCAATGGAGGAACAAAGCCCTTGTTCCTTGCAGATTTTGAAGATTTATCGTTTGTAGGGGTGAAGCAAGCAACATTGTGAAGGCAATGAAGATTCATCTTAGCAACTCCACTTTCATTGGTATGAGGTATGAAGGATATGTGTTTGCGGATTTCATATTCAATTTTTTATGCATTAGCTCCATGCTTGGCTTATTTTTATGCTCATTTTGAATTCTTGGGCATTCCTGGATTTCCAAATGAAGGTTATGATTCCAAATTTCCCTGATCGCATTGGGTTATTTCATGGGTATGATGATTCAGCTCTGTTTCATGTTGCATCATTCATTGAAGTTATGGCAGATTTTCATATTTTTCATGAGGATGTTAAGATGATGACTTTTGCATGTACCCTTGACGATGAGGCATTAGAATGGTATGAAAATCTTGGTAGGAAAGAAATTTCTTCACTTGCAAATTTTATAAAGAGTATTTTTTAAGCATTGGGATCTTCATTATGAAAAATACAAGTATGAGAAGGTTTTTGAGAATATTTAAACAACTACGAGTAAAGAAGACATTGTTGAAGCATCCACCACATCCCCCATGGAAGATCAAGCACATGAAGAAGCACCTCATGTTTCCATAGAAGCTCTACATGAAGAAGACGTCGTTCATGATGGAGCAGCCATTTCATCCACTCAAAAAGTCAAGGGTTTGGTAAGTTTTGATACCTCTCAAAAATTTTGTTTTGATACAGTATTTTCTAATGATTTTGAGGAAAGCAATTTAGAAGACAAACCCTTGGAAGAAGAATATTGTTTAGATTTGTTTAAGGGCAACCATGTAGATGAGATTTTTCATATTAGTAATCATAGTGGAGATTAAGATTGCTGGAGTTTATATGGAAACCCCATCTATGATACTAATAGTGAAAATTCTGAAAATTATTGTGCAAAGTTTGAGGCCTTTGGTCAGCCTGATGTTGTCAATGAGTAGGCTGAAAACGAGGTGGTAAGATCAAAAAAATTGCAGCCTTGTTTTCCCATGCATACTTCAGATTTAATTCAACCTTTGAACCCTGTTTATGACAATGATAATTCAGAATATTTTCAGCGATTTGCTGCTATAGATAGTTCAGAAATTGGATGATGAAAGCGCTGGAAATTTCCAGGCATCTACTTCAGATTTGTGTGAATTTACATGTGATTTTTCAGCTGGAAAGTGTGCTTTTGATGCTGGAAATTGTTTGGGGTGCTAGATTTTGTTGTAACAATGGGAAAGTCCTTGTTTCTCTGTATGAACTAAAATTCTATTGTACTTACATACACTAAAAACAAAATAAATTCAAATATGCATACCCCTGCTTCTCCTTGAATGGGTTCGAAGAGAAATCCAGCAACCTTGTCTCCATGTGCTGCAGTTTTAACCAGCAGAAATAGAATTAGAAATAGAAGAATTACAAAAGTTCACAAAAACATGACTAACAAAGCATGAAAACAATGAAATTTTGAAAACTAAATGCATTTGTTGTAGGTCAGCAAAAACAAATGTACTACAAGTTCACCCTTAGAAATACAAAAGATTTGGAGTATATGTACTCTTCCAACCTTCAAACATAGTTTTAAGAGAATCAGCATCACCAAAGTCAACTTTAAGGAGACCAGGCAATAATGGACCAAACCCACGTGTAGCTTCATTGTCACAACTCATAGAGATTACAGCCAAAGTGCGGCCATGGAAGCAACCACAGCAGGAAATAATAATAGCCTACATGACAAATACAAAACCTT
>ML812472.1:0-16447 GCA_009831015.1 Picea engelmannii
CTGACACCTATATGACTTACTCCTCCTTTGGGCTTGGAATGACTATTAGGTATTGATATTGATATTGTATTTTTTTTTTAAATACCTACACAAAGGTGGCAATTGTGACATCTTTCACTCTCTTCCCGTCGCTATTGCCACGTTTGAGACGTCTCTCTTTCCACCTCCAAGATTGTCGCTCCCATAGCAACCACGTCGGAGCTAGTAACTCCTGTCCGTTGTTGTTGCCACCTGATGGACGTCGTTCTTGCGACGTTCAAGAGTGTCGCTCCCATAGCAACCATGTCGGAGCTAATACCTCCTCCCGTCGGTCTTGCCACCTTCAGAACGTCTCTCTTGCCACGTCTGAAACGTCTCACTTGCCACGTTTGAAATGTCGGTTCTTCCACCTATGAAACGTCTCACTTGCCACGTTTGCAACGTCTCACTTTCCACGTTTGCAACGTCTCACTTGCCACTTTTGAAACGTCGGTCTTGCCACGTTTGCAATGTCTCACTTGCCACGTTTGCAACGTCTCTCTTGCGACGTTTGAAACGTCGGTCTTGCCACATTTGCAACGTCTCTCTTGCGACGTTTGAAACGTCGGTCTTGCCACGTTTGCAACGTCTCTCTTGCCACGTTTGAAACATCTCTCTTGCGACGTTTGCAACGTCGGTCTTGCCACGTTTGCAACGTCTCTCTTGCCACGTTTGACACGTCGCAAGAGAGACGAAAATTAGGTCGTCGGAAAAACGACGTCATGTGAAACGACGTTTGAGGGGGTCCGAGGTTTGTCGGTCTTTCGACAATAGAAAGTGGCAATTGCGTCGAACGCGCCGTCGGAATTTGACCCAAATGCAGTAGTGCTTGTCTTTAGAATCTCCCAACAGATTCAATCACATAGAAATCTAGGTAGAGCCAAATCATACTCCTTGCTCTTCTATCTAGCTTCTCCCAATCTTCTTGTGACATATGAGTAGATTGAGTACAAGTAGTTTTCGTACTAGTAGTTTGTGTACTGGTAGGTTGTGTACTAGTAGTTTGTGTACCAGTAGGTTTTGTACCAGTAGGTCATGTACCAGGATCCACAATGATCCATTGTTCTCTATCTACAAGAAGGTCCTCCATATTGATCTTCCATAGCTCAAATGTTTTTCCATTGAACTTCTCAATATCGATTCTAAAACTACTTGACATTCTCTATCAACACATGAATCACCACTGCAAAGCTCGCACTGAACCCAAGTTTATCACAGACCCAATATAAACTTGATCTATCAAGACCCAGCCAAACCCTCAGCAACACAGGCATCCCCCTGAAGACAAAAATGTTCTCTGATACCACATGTAAGTTTTAAACATGTGAAGTAAAGCAATCCATACAGAGTCAAAGAAAAATAGAAATTAATCAATGGCTCACAGATATAGTACATAGATATTTACATTGGAAACCCTTAACCGAGAGAAAGCCAATCGTCCTTGTTCTTGCACCTCTCAACTCTTCATTGTATTAATTTCACCATTCACAATAAAATATATACATAATATTTTAGGTATTCTGAAGCTACCAAAATCCTAATCCCTTAATCCAGGATTAATTTAGAAAACCGCTAAAAATAGAAAAAAAAATGCATTCATCAAATCTGACGCACCCCCCACATACATGCAAAAAATATAACACCTACCCAAAAAAAATTGTAATCTTTTGTTACTATTCTAGTTTCTTCTTATTCATATGATGATGACAGTGGGGATGAAAATCCACCTTTTCCTTCTCACCTTCCTTTAGATGTTTCCATTGAACATGAACTTTCACTAGCACCACCGCTTTTGAGATGTGTTCATTCAACATGAGAAGAAGCTAGTGATCTTGTTGGTGATTCTTCATATCATCGTCAAACATGTTCACAGTTACAGTGAGCCTCTTCTCTTTTGGATCAAGTTTTAGAGACTCTTGAAGCATAATTTTCAAATTCAAGGAAATGAACTTTACCCCTAGAAATAGTATCAATTTGTTACCTCTCAAACCTATACTTCAAGTTATAAAGTTTGAAATAAGTACAACCTTAGGGGAACTCAATAAGGTTACCCAATGTCACTTCAGTGACACTTCCTCTCACTTTAGATTGGTTACCATCCATCACAATGGAGGGAACCATACGAAAGGTTGTGTTATTCTTATATATAAATGGACAAATCATAGACTAGTGTCAACCCAATTGGTAGATGGACTTAGGGTAAGATTTAAGTGACTTCAATTACAGTGAATGGAGAAATAACTAGGATATTAAATTTCAATTTGGTTTAGCTCAGGTGGTTGGGAGGAATGATTGTTATCCTCCCCACCCAGGTTCAATTCCCACAAGTGACATGTCGAGCTCTTAACAAGTATATTATTGTAATGGCTTTGAGCCTTGTTGTTGACCAACCTTGTTCCTTGAATATTATAGAGTTTACCCTAGGTACCATCATTGAAATGAGGGGAATTACTTGGTGGTTTTCCCCATGATTTATAACTTGGAAATATTTAATGTCAATTGGGATTATCTTGGGTGATTGGGAAGAACGATTTTTATCCTCCCCACCCAAGTTCAACTCCTGCAAGTGAAATTTTGAGCCCTTAATGAGTATATTATTGTAATGGTTTCCAACCCTATTATTGACTGGCCTTGTTCCATGAATATTCTAGGGTTTACCCTAAGTATCATCCTTGAAATGAGGCAAAGTACTTGGGGGTTTTCCTTGGGTCTTGTAATCTAGAAAAAAAAGTAGGCTATTAACAACATGCACTAATTATCCAAATAGTCTTCAACAATACACAAACATAAATAAAGGGCCCTTCCAAAGGTGATCCTTATCAAACCATTATAAATCAACAATAAATATGTGTGATCATTGATAAATAAAGATAGAAGCAGGGTGAATCTGTAGATTTTAAACTTGTACACTATTTACTGCAAACAGATTTTTAGTAAAAGAACAGAAAAGATACAATGGAAAATAAAAACATTACACAAAGATTTTTCCCTAGGAACCCAAACCGGGAAAACCAACATATTCTATATCCATTCATAGTGATACATTATTTACAATACACTATACATATAGGAGCCAGTGGCATCCAAAACCCTAACCCAATGACCTGGATTAGTCAACAACCCTAATTCCTTAATCGGAAATAGAAAACCATCAACAAAAAACCATGTGCCAAAAAAACACATAAATATGTGACATGTTTCCCGAGGCAGAAAAAAAAAATCGGGGGCATTGCCCCTGCACCCCCTCTACCCCCCTGCGTGCCCGGCACAACACAGACACTACTACTCATGCAAAGAATATAACACATACCCAACATTCTCCCACTTGTTGTTTTCTTTGCATACAGGGGGTTATAGGGTTACATAGTCAACAATCCAGGGCAACAATGCCCATGGATCCTCTACACCAAGAGAACTTCTCAGTGCTCATAGATTTTGTTAATGATTCTGCAACATTCTTCAAAGTGTCCACCTTCATCAACGATACTTTATTTTCTTCAATCATGTCTCTCACAAAGTGATATTGGATATCAATATGCTTTGTCTTTGAATGATAAGTCGGGTTCTTCGCCAGAAAAATTGTGCTTTGACTGTCACACTCTATCCTTATAGCTTGTTGTACCAACCCAATACTTGAACACAATATTTGTAACCATACTGCTTCCTTACTTGCATGAGTGGTTGCCATGTATTGAACTTCTGTAGTTGAAAGTGCTACTATAGCCTGTCTTTTTCTCATCCAACTTATTGCTCCTCCATATAGGTTAAACACATACCCACTTGTAGATCTCCTACGATCCATATCTCCAACCCAGTCTGCATCCACAAAGCCATGTATATCCACCACTCTATCCAATCCTGGTCTTCCTTCGTAGCACAATTCATAGCTAGCAATGCCACCTAAATACCTGAAAACACTTTTTATTGTTTTCCAATGCTCCTTCCCTGGTTTTGACATATACCTGCTCAAAAATCCCACTGCATGTGTAATGTCCAGTCTAGTACATACCATTTCATACATCAAACTTCCAACTGCACTCGCATATGGAACATGAGACATGTCCTCCTCCTCTTCATGTGTCTTGGGCCACTGATCCAAAGATAACTTTACACCAACAGGAATATGAACCTTGACTGGTTTACATTCCTACATATTAAACCTCTGCAATATTGTCTCGACATATTTTCTCTAATTTAACCAGAGGTTCCTCCTTTTCCGATCTCTTTTAATTTCCATGCCCAAAATGAAATTTGAAGCACCGAGATCCTTCATGTCAAATTTAGAGGATAACTGAGTTTTCACATCCTGGATAATCTCCTTGTTGTTTCCTATCAACAACATGTCATCCACATACAAGACCAAATAAATCAAATGATCACCAATTAATTTAAAATACACACAGTGATCCTCTTTGCTTCTTGTGAAGCCAAGTCCTAGCATACACATATCAATTTTTTTATACCACATCCTTGGGGATTGTTTTAAACCATACAGGGACTTTTTCATCTTACATACCAACTCCTTCTTTCCCTTCACAACATAACCTTTTGGTTGCTTCATATAGATTTCTTCTTCCAGATCCCCATGTAGGAATGTTGTCTTCACATCCATCTATTCTACTTCAAAATCAAATGCAACAACAACAAATAACAGAAATATTATAGAGATTAAATTGGCAATAGGAGAAAAAATCTCACCAAAATCAATTCCCTCAATCTGAGAATAACCCTTTGCTACTAACCGAGCTTTGTATTTCTCCACTTTTCCTTCTGCATTAAGCTTCTTTTTAAATACCCATTTGTTGCCAATGGGATTTATTCCAGTCGGCAACTCCACTAGATCCCAAGCCTCATTCTTATCCAAATATGTCATTTCTTCATCCATGCCCCTTTTCCATATATTTCCATCCTCTGAATCCACTTCTTCCCTGACAATTCTAGGATCATCATCAGTAATATACAAAGAAAAATTTGAATGGAAATCAGATGGAGTATACCTTTTCGGTAGCCTTCTTTCTCAAACCGATCTCCTCAATACTGGAGTATGAGGATCTTCTTCTTCTGATTCTTGTTCTTCTATAGAGTCTGATTCATCATCCTTTAAATCAAGCTCTATTTTCTCTAGTTCTTCCTTACTTGGTAGGACTTCCTATTTAACAACATCCTTCATTTCTCTAAATACCACATCTCGACTATACACTACTTTCTTAGTTTATGGGTTCCAAAGCTTATAACCTTTGAGGCCATCTTTATATCCAATAAAGATACACTTGTCATCCTTCTTATCTAGCTTACTCTTGTTTTCCTTTGGAGCATGAACATATGCATCACAACCAAATACCTTGAGATGTGTAAGAGAAGGTTCCTTACCAGTCCATACCTCTTGTGGAGTCTTGTCATCCAACACTGATGAGGGTGATCTCTTGACCAAGTAACATGTAGTACCCACTGCCTCTGCCCAAAATTCTGGCCCTAACCCGGCACCACTGAGCATGCACCTTGATTTTTCTATCAGTGTCATGTTCATCCTTTCTGCAACTCCATTCTGTTGAGGTGTGTATGGAGTATTCTTCTGCTTTGCTATACCCCACTTCTTACAGAATTCTTCAAATTCAGTCCCGCAGAACTCTCTGCCATTATCTGTCCTCAACACCTTAATTATTTTCTCAATTTGATTCTCAACAAGAGCCTTAAACTCTTTAAACCTGTCAAAGACTTTATATTTCTTCCTAAGGAAATATATCCAAGTATTCCTTGAGAATTCATCTATAAATGAGACATAGTACACATATTTTACCAATGATGGGACCGACACAAGTCCAGAAACATCGTTGTGAACTAGCTGTAAAATCCCTTCTGCCCTCGTTGCACAAGAGGGGAATCTTACCCGATTCTTCTTCCCATATAGACAATATTCACAGAAATCAAAATCCAGAGAGAAGTTAGACATACCTTCAACCATACCTTTACCATGTAGTAGTCGAAGACCCTTCTCTCTGATATGCCCCAGTCTTTGATTCCACAACAAAACCTTTTCTCCAGAGACTGTACGAGTTCTTTCTTCTTCAAATCCAATATCAGGAACAATGGAACTATTACACCATCACTAATAGTGATTCCTTGCAGCTTAAATGGATTTCCAAACCAAACTCCCTTTAGCAACACCATTGCTCCTCAAACCATCCTGCAGGTTTCCTTTTCAAATATTGTTTTTACCCCTGCATTGTCCATTTTTCTTACAGAAATCAAATCCTTGGCCAAACCTGGGATGTTCATAACACCAGGAAGTGTTATAATCCTTCCATATATGAGCCTCAACTTGAATTTTCCTCATCCTATGATTATGGTTGTCGAATCATCACCTAAGAAAACATTACCTTCATCATACCTTTCATATTCACACAACCACTCCCTATGGGGAGTCATATGAAAGGATGCACCAGAGTCAACCAACCATGCCTCATGATCTGCATGTGTTCTTGAAGAAGCCAAGTACACATCCCCTCCTTCTTCCTTGGAGGTCTTTTCTTCTGTAGAAGGAGATTCTTCAGATCCCTTCTTTTTATCAACTTTGGATCTACACTGCTTCTTGTAGTGCCCTTCTTTTCCACATCTCCAACATACATTTACAATCTTTCCAAGAGATTTAGATCTACCCTTAGACTTAGATCTCCCACTTGAGAACTTAGATCTATTTCTTTCCTGGGAACATCCTCTTGCAAATAACGCGTATGTGCTTTGTCCTTCCATATTCTTCCATCTCATCTCCTCCGACAATAAGGATGAGACCGCTTCATCAAACTTCAAGGTAGTTGTATTACTACCTATGGCCACAACCAGACTATCCCATAATTCTGGTAAAGAACACGGTAAACTGATACATTTATCTTCATCTGAAATTTTAATATCAACAGATACTAACTAACTTACCACAATATTGAAGGCGTTCAAATGCTCTGCCACCGAGTCTCCATCTCTCATCCTCGGGTTATACAACTTATTTCTTAGGAATAGGTTATTTACTAGGGACTTAGACTGATACAACTTCCCCAACTTTTCCCATAAATCCTTGGTCATAGATTCCTCTAACACATTTAGTAATACTGAATCGGAGAGACACAATCGGATTGTTCTCTTTGCCTTTCGATCCAAATTTTTCCAGTCATCTGTTGAAGTTCCTGTAGGTGCAGTACCTGAATCTACTGTGATCCATTGATCTCTATCCACCAACAGATCTTCCATCTTGAGCTTCCACAACTCAAAACTTTTCCCATTAAACTTCTCAATCTCCATCTTCGAATTGCTTGCCATTTCTTTTCACCTGAAAAATCAATACCAAAGATCTCCCATTGTAATAAGGATTATCATAGTCTCGAGCCAAACCCTTGACCACAAAGGCGTCCCCCTGAAGCCAACAAAGCTCTGATACCAAATGTAGATTTTAACATTGTACAATATTTACTGCAAACAACTTTTCAGTAAAAGAACAAAAAAAATACAATGGCAAATACAAACATTACACAAAGATTTTTCCCTTGGAAACCCAAACCGAGAAAACCAAAATATTCCATATTCATTCATAGTGATACATTGTTTACAATACAAGATACATATAGGAGCCAGAGGCATCCAAAACCCTAACCCAATGACCTGGATTAGTCAATAACCCTAATTCCTTAACCGGAAATAGAAAACCATCGACAAAAAACCATGTGCCGAAAAACCACCTAAATATGTGGCATGTTTCTCGAGGAAGAAAAAAAATAATTCGGGGGCGCTGCCCTTGAACCCCCACACGGGGGGCTTCGCCCCCCTGCACCCCCCCCCTCTAACCCCCTTGCGCGCTCGACACAACATAGACACGACAATTCGTCCAAAGAATATAACACATACCCAACATAATCCATGAATATGTGTTCCATTTTTTAGTGAAATGTGACGATCAAATTTTGAGAATTTACATATTTTTTAAATTGAATACCTCGAAACTCATATACACATTATGAATTTGACATACGGTAAAAACAAAATTGTAGATAATTTTCTTGTATTTCTAGTGATATTTAAAAAAAATTATTAATGAAATTTAATTTGTCAAATCTGCATTTAATTAAATTATTTTCCTTGCAAATTTTGACAAAATTTAATAGGTGAAAAAATATGAACATGATCTTCTTAAAATATTATAGTGCATGATTTTTTTATTTTTATTTTTTGTTGAAATTATATTTTTTTTATTATTTTTCGAAGTGAACAAATTAATATTGGAATCACATTTTATAGACCTTTGTGTTCCCAACAAAATATTTTCACCTATTGACATAAAATGGAAAACTAAGAATAACCTTTTAAAGAGGAAACATCCATGGAGTGCACACAATTTTTTTTAAAATTTTTGGTTGTGTAGTTTTTAATATACATATTTTTCTCTTGGGGACTTCACCACTTGGAAGAAATAAATATTTTGTAATCTTTAGAAAAATATAAATAAATAAAAAATACCATATATATATATATATATAAATAAATAAATAAACAGAAAATTATATGTCATTCGATAGATAATTCAATGACAAATCTACATGCACCAAGTGTGCCACCTTCTATGGAAGAGATGAAGGGATTTCACATATTAGAAGTTGAAGCTCCAAGAAAACCTACAAAAATGGGGAATAATTCTTGATTTTAAGGTACTCAATCAAGGTCTAATCCTCAATGAACGGTTTTAAAATAACTTGATAGATATACTTTAAAACCCTCGATCGATGTATTTTTGAAATAAATAGTTTTTTTTGGTTTAAAAGGATTGTTCGAGGTTATAATCCCTCAATCAAAGGCATAAAATCTCCATCAAGTAAAAACTCGATCAAGGATATACATAGGCCATTTTTGCATGCATGGCTTGCTAAAAGGTGGAATCGAGATTCATGGATTGACACAGTAACCTCTCAAAGAGTAGAAATTACAATAACAAAACAATATATCAATAATTAACCAATAACAAGGAGGGTTTAACCTCAACCTTTCTTTATGGAGACAAACATCCCTTCTAAAAAAGTTCTTTATAGAAAATTTATTAAGGAAAATTCAACTATAGAATTCAACCATGAAAGATAAAAGGAAGATGATGAATCTCACATAGAATAAACCCTTAAATTTCCTTTCTCCAACAAGATATTCAACTAAGCCGTTGAACTTATTGAAACTTCTTTCACACCTAATTTGCACCTTCTTCATCTAGTATTTATATCCTTCATCTACATCTTCAACCTCAATTAAGTTACCTCCTTGATGAACCCTTTTCCTTGTTTGATGGTGATTTAGATGACCTCCCAAGAGGACTCTTTCAACTCTATCACACCTCTTCCTCATGAGTGTTTCTCATTAATGAGTTATTTTCCCTTCGGCTTGTAACTTATATTCATTTTTTTCTCATAAGACTAGGGCCCATTAAGACTAGGGCCAACTTCATCCATATCTACATAATTATTTAAATGTAATGTTTTTTCTCCTTAAGCTCAAACATTCCTTCATAAAATACATTTAATGCCTCTTAGCCTTGTCAACCATGCCATTAGCCTTGTCAATCATGCCAATGAAGTGGTGATTGACTATTTCAAAGGTCATTTATACTCATCTGTGATAGGGAATTCTCTTCTAGGTGCATCAAAAACTCATCCTCATAAAATGTCCCTTTTCTCAAAAGTATCAAACCATAGATTTCCCAAGATATGGATTCTCCCCAATAAAAATATCCATTGAAAACCATAAATGACATATTCACCATTGTTTATAATGGCCTCCAAATTTTCCTCCACATAATAGTTTTATACTATTTGGACTTCCAAAGTTCCCCTCTTTTCCAATGGATTCTTATTCCTTATCCTCACAGGGAATCTTAGCTTTCTCTTCAATAATATCTACACCAAAACACATCATGGATACTTCATTGCAATCCTATGATCTTCATCCCAAACAACTTGCAACACTTCCTCATAAACAAAACCCTCCTAACTCTCAAAATAGGGTTATAGTTTTGTGGAGTCCATGGACCTTTCCCCTCCAACTATACCCACAACATATCTCTAATTTGATCTACAAAGAAATTTAAGTTCTCTTGAAGCTCAGTCATGATTGTAAACTCATAGTTCATCGTTTTCTCTTTTTTTTGTTTTACTTCTTTAAAACAATAATGCATGACATAAAAAAAAGTCAACTAAAGTTGTTATATGAGTTGTTCTATTCCTAAATACTAAATGGGACAAAACTTTCAGAATGTGGAAATAACAAAACATAAAAAACAATAGTGGGGACACCTACACTTTTGAGGGTTGAATAGCACATACTAATCCAAATAAATGGAGGAATACGTATCCATGAAAAATATCTTAAAATCAATTATTATAATGAGAAATATAATAAGATACATAATGTAAATACTAAATGGGACAAAACTCTCAGAATGTGGAAATAACAAAACATAAAAACCAATAGTGGGGACACCTACACTTTTGAGGGCTGAATAGCACATACTAATCCAAATAAATGGAGGAATAAGTATTCATGAAAAATATCTTAAAATCAATTATTATAATGAGAAATATAATAAGATACATAATGTAGGAAAGAAGCCCCTATTCATAACAATAAGATCCGTAAACCCTATCCTTAAGCTCTTGTCATATGTTTACTCATTTCTTATATAAAGATGACATTTGTACACATACAAAATTATTACAAAGATGTTACTTATGGTCTAATTAAATGCATTATATTAATATACAAAACTTCAAAACCCATATCAATGTTGTTACAAAATGAGTTCACAAATTTTAACATGGAAGCACAAGTACCCTTCCTCCTTACTTAAGGAGTGTAATGCTAGATCTTTTTGGGGTCGTCCCAACCTATGCAACTTCTCTCACTAAACTTTTCTTCTCTCACTTTCTCTCTATTTTGAATCTAAGGAAGTAAGGAGATATTGAGCACACCCAGTGAAGAGATATTGAGCACACCCAGTAGGAAGACCACCTTCCACTACCCAAGAAGGCATACCCAAGCAAGAAGAAAAACCATGCATACCTATGAATTTATTTTGGACCATGCATGTCTATGCCTAAGTGAGCTAGGTATACCACTATGCATACATATATCGGGTAGGTAGACTTCCATAGTGATTAGGGAATCCTTCATTAAGGGTGGTTGGCATGGCTTGGGATATCATTCAAGAAATCCTTGTGTGTAGGGGGGCATTGTTCTTAGTTTGGGATCTACAAATTTCAATATTTGTGGAAAGGGGATTGGCTTGGTATATATGTGGTAAAAATGCCTTAGATATCCTTCTTTGTTGGGTTTTACAAGGTTGAGAATATCATAGAATCTCCATCATTAGTGGGTTATGGAATGTTGAGAAAATCATATATAAGGTTATGTGGTGTTACTTGGTTGGGAGGATTTGGGATTGTTCATAGATAAGTGGGGGTAAGAATAACTGGCAATAATAAGTGGAACAAAGGAAATAGTGGAAAAGGAATTGGTTCTGAAGTCTTCTTCTCGGTAATATCTATTTGAGCCTCCTTCTTGGTAATATTAGGATATAATAGTTGAGGAGGAAAGCTTAGTTTCATATCTACTAGTAGGTTTGATTCAGGCCCTTAGATGACATCTATCGGGACTATAGATAAGTTCATGAAAGGTGAAAAGTTATGCGATATATTCATTTATTAATTCAAGATGGATCTAATTAGATAGAATCTATGAATACCTTAGATAAGTTTGTAAAAGATGAAAATTAAAGTAATAAACATTAATGGTTGGTTTTCACCTCATAAAAGGTTGATGTTCTTCTTCTTGAAAAAAATAATACTAGCTTGATTTATCCCTCAATCCCACCCTACTAGTTAGGTTCCTTCTAGGGAGAGGGGCTTGGCTTCTTGAGTTATCCCTCCCTTCCCACTATATATAGTTACCCCTCGCTTCCTACTAGTTGGGCTTGTGAAAAGGAAAGGGATTAGTTTATGGAGTGTCCTCCCATGACTAGCTATCTCTGCAAGGGGCATTGTCGAGTCTATCCTATTCTAGTTACCAAGATCTTTGAAGCTCTACTTCAGGAGTTCCCTCTCATTACTTGTTGTAGTTATCCTAGGAACCAATGTTTTTACTAGGTGTTTTATGCTTCCTTAAGGGGTAGTAGATCCTTCTAGGCATCTATATATTTCTCATTACCAAGGGCTTAAAAAAATGCTTCAGGAGTTATGCTCTCAACTAGCAAGTTCATAGCCCGCAGAGGTGTAGACCAATTGGCAAGTGCTGTGTAAATGGAAGGAAATGTAAAATTGAGGTTTCACGTTTGATTATCACCTTGATTTACTTGTTCCCCATGCTTGCGAGTTGTGTGGATGCACCTGGAGGTTATAGAGGTTGTAGATGGGAATCTCCTCGTGTCACGCGAGTACAAGAACCGCGAGTTGTCTATTCCACCAGTCACAAAAATAAAAAAATTAGTAGGTTCATAGCATTATTGGGTCTATCTCTCTCTCCCTCTTTGTCTAGTTACCAAGGGATTGACCAATGTATAAATTTTAATACAAATTATGTATTGTCTGGATTCTCCTGATCTAACAATTATATGCCACTGTTAAATACATAATCGCTTCTACTAATATTCTTGCAGAATTTAAAACACGATCGCCAATTGCAATATGAAGAAGAAAGATCAATCACACATAACACAAATGTTTTACCGGGAAAGCATAAAGCTAAAAACCCTACTATCATATATTATGTATATATCATGGATCATGAAACAATCTCATACAAAACTCTAATCCAAGAGCTCTTAGTACAATATACAATCATCTCACACTGTCATACAAAAATTGACAAATTCATGTGCCAATTTACTGCTTCCAGACAACCTGCCTCCTCTGCACAATCCCTGCTAATGGAAATCCCTGCAAAAAAAAATTCCTCTTGCCTAGGTTGTGAATTCCTCATGGTCACATCCACTGTGTGTGTGGTTGCATGAGTGCACTCACTAATGTCACAACTGATAGTCAAACTGTCCCTTTCACATGTTATCTCAACTAGGTCTCCACTGGATCTGATATGCATGTAGTTAACAATGGTAAATCTTCAGTTGCATGTGAGATCACTGATTGTGAATTAATTAATAATTAATTCACTGATCTAAGTTCAGTTACAACTAGTACAACTGAGTTTAACTCACTTAACTGAGTTAAACTACTTTACAACTCACATAACTAAACATCCAACTCTGTTACAACTTCGAATCACTCAGTTACGACTAATTCGACTTGCATGTCCCACCAGTCAACCTTTGAACTCAAATTTCCTATAGCTAACTAATTTGCCACTTCAGTTAACTATTTCCAAGTGCTCATTGAGAATAGACTAATGTTTATTGTCTAACTATTATTAAGGGATAATAATAGTCGACATACATCTATAAATATAATTTTCTCACCATCTATAAATAAACATCATCTATAAATAGAATTTGCTCATCATCTAAAAATAGACTTCCACCTAAAAATAGCCTGAGGCTCCATCCTAGTGTAGGTGCATAATTTTCACTAGGATCTTCTTGTTGAATCTCAACACTCCCTCTCAATAAGAAAGAGATTATCCTTCACCGCGATCCTGTCTCTATTGTATTCGGATTTGATCCTGGTGAGCGCCTTCATCAGAATGTCTGCATCCTGATCTTCCATAGGAATGTACTAAAGCAACATGATCTTCCGCTGCACACAATATCTGATATGATGATACCAGATATCTATATGCTTAGATCTATCATGAAACACAGGATTAATCGAGAGTTTAATGCAACTTTGATTATCACAATGAATCACTTTCGGATCTAAATGAGAACCAAACAAACCAACCAAGATCTTTCTCATCCAGATAGCCTCACATGCAGCTTCACTCGCTGTCATGTATTCCACTTCCATTGAGTTGAGTGCCACAGATCTATGTTTCTTGCTGTACCAAGAAACAACTATAGATCCGATACTAAAGATCCCCCCTAATGTGCTCTTTATGTCCGTTGGGCTGCCCACCCAATTTTCATCTGTAAAGCCATGCAACTTCACCTCATCCTTCTGTCTGTACCATAATCCATACTCAGATGTTCTCCTCAGGTATCTCAGGACATTCTTACCCGCCTTCCAAAAGAGCTTGGTAGGCTTAACCATCGCTTGACTCAGTTTGTTAACCACATAGAAAATGTATGGTCTTGTGTTCACTAGATACATTAGCGAACCCACTAATTGTCGATAGACAGTAGCATCCACTACCTCTCTAGAAGTAGCATCCTCTTTCCTCCAGTTTCCTAGAAGAGGATTATACATGGGTTTGCAACCCTCCATGTGAAACTTACCCAGTATCTCCCTTGCATACTTGCCTTGAGACAAAAAACATTCACCATCTCGCTGTCATATTTCCAATCCAAGGAAATAATGAAGAAGGCCCATATCCTTTCTCGAACTCCTTTGCAAGGTCCCCCTTGCATGAGTGTATCAACTTCTCATCACCGGTCAATATTAAATCATCAACATAAAGAACAATGATTAAAAGCTTACCCTTGTAGATCCATCTCGAACCTACCACTAATTTGTCAACTGGTCTTGGGACAATTTCCCATGCACTATTTTTTACAATAGAGTCATACTCCTCCACCATTGCATCAACCCAAGTGGGATCCTGCACTTCTTCTTGAAAGGAAGATGGTTCAGTTACAATACATTTTCTCATGAGAGCCATGTATCCAGTAAATCGATCAAGAGACTGTCTCTGTCTGTGTTGTGAAGTAGGGGATCCTACATTCTGTGCAACATCTAGTTTCAATCTATCAGCTTCCTGTTGGTTGTGGAGCCTGATTATCTTTCTGATTCAAAGGTCTTTTACTTTCAGCCGTGTTTATACCCCATGAAGTATTTACACCCCAGAAGTGTGTACACGCTTCCACGCGGGGGAGTGCAGAGGGGGGGTACCCCTTCTGCGGGGTTTGGAGGGGCTATCCCCCTAGCTAGGGGGTCTGAGGTCAAGTGGGCCCCCAGCGGGGGTTCAGGGGCGAAGCCCCCGAAGGAAAAATTGCCTTGTAAATGTATATTGTAATTTCATTGTAAATCTGGACCGTTCAGTATAAGGTCGCAAATCTAACGATAGAGATTATGTTAGGATTTTGTTTTCCCTAGAAGGAAACCCTCTTTTATGAGGGAAATGTATTGCGGCTGTGATTGATGGTGAATATTGTATTATGAGATAATAGATAGTGAGAGAAAGAAGAGGAAGTTACAGTGGGTTTGTTGTAGGTTGTATCCCTTCATATGCTGGATAATAATAAAGGAAGGACCTGACAATTTCTCTAGTGGACGTAGCCCACACTGGGTGAACCACGTAAATCTGTGTCTCTATTGTATTGTGTATCTTCTATGTTTTGTTTCTGCATTTGTTTTATTTTATTGCTCCACAGTCCTGTTTTTATAACAACTGGTATTAGAGCGAAAGGTAACTAGCAGGAAAAGAGGGTTCCTAGTTCGAGTGGGAGCAATGTCGTAAGATGGAAAGTTTAGGGTCGAGAAATTTAACGGCCAAAACTACCAGTTATGGAAGATGCAGATGGAAGACTATTTATATAAGAAGGGTCTATTCCTACCATTGGGTAGAATAGCAAAGAAGTCGGCGGCTACAAAGGACGAAGAATGGGAGATTCTTGATAGAAAGGCTCTAGGAACGATACGGCTGAGCTTGGCAGCGTCGGTGGTTTTCAATATTTCCAAAGAAAAGACAACGAAGGGTTTGATGGACGCATTGGCCAAATTGTATGAAAAACCCTCGGCATCCAATAAGGTATTTCTAATGAAGAGATTATTTAATATGAAGATGTCGAAAGGTGGGTCTGTTGCAGATCATTTAAATGATTTTAATACGGTTACTAATCAACTAAGTTCTGTAAAAGTGGACTTTGATGATGAGGTCAGGGCTCTTCTAATCTTGTGCTCATTGCCAGAAAGATGGAATGTCTTGGTCATGGTTGTAAGTAACTCTGTCTCTGGTTCAAATACTTTAAATTTTGATGATGTTGTTGGTGTTATCCTTAGTGAGGAAATGCGACGGAAAAGCACATGTGAGACATCAGGAAATGCGTTGAACATGGAGAACAGGGGAAGACAAAAGGATAGAGGAAAGGGTTTCGGGAACCGTGAGAATTCTAGGAAGGGCAGATCCAAATCCAGACTTGGAAAGATAGAGTGATGGAATTTTGGGAAGAAAGGACATCTAAAGAAAGACTGTAGAGCTCCAAAGAAACAAAGAGATGGACAGCAGGAGAGAAATCAGGAAGCAAATGTAACAGGTGATGTGTTACAAGATGCTTTGATTCTTTCTGTAGATAATATTTCTGAGT
>ML812472.1:19503-32911 GCA_009831015.1 Picea engelmannii
GGAGTTGTTGAGATCAGTCTCCAAGTGGGAGATTGTTGGTTGTGGAGCCTGATTATCTTCCTGATTCAAAGGTCTTTTACTTTCAGCCGTGTTTATACCCCATGAAGTATTTACACCCCAGAAGTATGTACACTCTTCCACGCAAGGGAGTGCAGAGGGGGGGTACCCCCTCTGTGGGGTCCGGGGGCAAGCAGGCCCCCAGCAGGGGTTCGGGGGCGAAGCCCCTGAAGGAAAAATTGCCTTGTAAATGTATATTATAATTTCATTGTAAATCTGGACCGTTCATTATAAGGTCGCAAATCTAACGATAGAGATTATGTTAGGGTTTTTTTTTTCCCTAGAAGGAAACCCTCTTTTATGAGGGAAATGTATTGCGGCTATGATTGATGGTGAATATTATATTCTGAGATAGGAGACTGTGAGAGAAAGAAGAGGAAGTTACAACGGGTTTGTTGTAGGTTGTATCCCTTCATATGCTGGATAATAATAAAGGAAGGACCTGGAAATTTCTCTGGTGGACGTAGCCCACACTGGGTGAACCACGTAAATTTGTGTCTCTATTGTATTGTGTATCTTCTGTGTTTTGTTTCCGCATTTGTTTTATTTTATTGCTTCACGGTCATGTTTTTCTAACACTTTCGTGGTGCGCTTTCTGCCATTTCTAATGGATGGATTTGCACGAGTGGCTTCCTCCACTCCATGAACCTCCTCATGTGGTTGATCCACATCTTGAGACTCATCTTTGGGAACCAACAGTTCCTCCTCTGCATGTAAGTCTAGCTCCCTCTCAAGCAACAACTGCATGGCTTTCCCCTCATCAGATTTTATATCCCGCCACATAACAATCATCTTACTATTAGGAAAACACACACGATAATTATGGGGTGTTTCTATGTATGCCAAAAATATCCCAACTTTAGTAGTCGGCTCCAGCTTCCTCCTGACGTTCTTGGTCACATGCACATAAACAGATGAGCCAAAAATCTTAAAATGAGAAACATCAGGTTTCTTACCAGTGAACGCTTCTTCAGGTGTACTCATGTCAAGTACTCTATGAGGACAACGGTTTTAAACATAAATTGCAGTGTTGCATGCTTCCACCCACAAATTCATTGGTGGCCCTTGATCATGCAACATCGCTCGTGCTGCACCCACGATCGTTCTGTTCTTCCTCTCCGTGACCCCATTTTGTTGTGGGTTATGAGGCGCTATGAGTTCTCTTTGAATTACTTCTTTGCTACAGAAGTATTTGAATTCATTAGAGATGTATTCTCCACCATTATCGCTCCTCAGAGCCTTCACTTGCATTCCTCGATTCTTTCTCCACCAATTCTTTAAACTCACAGAACTTTGAGAATGTTAGATCCTTCTTCTGCATGAAGAAGATCCAACATTTACAAGAAAAGTCATCAACAAAAATAACATAATACTTATGTTTTGTTGTTGAAGCAACCGAGAATGGTCTACACATGTCTGTGTGAATTCTCTCCAGGATCATCAAAGCACGGTTCTCCTTTTCATGAAAGGTGGAGTTTACATGCTTCCTCATGGTGAAACCCTTGCACTGATCTAACTAAGCAAGTGTTCCCATTGGAAGTCCAGTAGATATTTGCTGCATGATTTTCAAGGCTCCATGATGAAGATGGCCCAATCGCCTGTGCCATAATTCACCCTCATCCCAACTCACCACTTTTTATGCCTTGCTCATCATGGCAGCACAACCATCTGCCCTTAGCTTGTAGAGATTCTTAACTTAAATCCCTATATTCTTGACTTGACCAATGTTTTATGTCGTAGGAAAGTTTTTCCATCGCTGAAAACAATGTCATAGCTTCTATCCTCCAGCATTACTATTGAGACCAAGTTTTTCTTCAGACCTGGAACATGCATAACATCTTTCAATTGAAATGGTTTACGTGACTCCCTATGAAAGGTAATGGTAGCAATGTTAGTCACACTGTATCGTCCATCGTCACCCATCTCTATATGCATTTTGAGATCTCTCTCCTCCAAGTCACTGAAAATCTCCTTATCTCTCGTCATGTGGAAGGAAGTGCCACTATCCAAATACCACACCAATCCCAATGCACTTGACACTATGCATGCAATCAAGGAGAATTCAAGTTCAAATTGTGAGGCAAGGGCCTCACCAGCTACAACTCCAGCATCCTTCTTGTTCTTCTTCTTCTGCGGACAGTTAGTAGTGAGATGCCCATGTTCGTGACAATGAAAACACTTCACTTTGGACAAATCCAGCTTCTTGCCTTTAGACTCGGATTTTGAATGGAATTTGTTCCCCTTCCCTTTCCTTGCCTTGGAAGCCAAAGCATAATCCTCTTCAACCACATGCTTTGATGAAGATCCATCTCCGGTGTTCCGACTGAACTCCTCCTGCACTAGATCCGACCATAGTCGTTCCCAATTTGGAAAATTTTCCCTTCCATTGACAGAGTCTTGATAACTATGCCAACTCTTGGGAAGTCCTAGGAGAGCCAAGCTCACCAAATCATCATCAACGACTGTTATTCCCACACTCCCCAGCTCATCCCAACATTGGACAAACTTCGTGAGATATTTTGAAATGGAGTCGCCCTTCTCCATATTGATCTTCTTGAGTTTATTTTTGAGCGCCAATTTCCTATGGTTGTTGATGTTTTGGAATATATCCATCAAAGTCTTTCACATTGCATATGGTGTGAATTTCCCATGGAGGCTTGAGACAATGTGGTCTCATACTCCCTCCAACAAGATCCTCCTCACCTTTTCCACTTTCTTTTTCCATGCATCAAGATTTGCAGCGTCTGCAGCATCTGGCATAGGAACATCTTTGTCAATGAATTCCTTCAAGCCATTATCTTCAAGTACTTCCCCCATCCTGTCCTTCCAAGAAATGTAGTTCGAGCTTCCCTCGAGTGCATACTCTAACCTCAAGCCATTGAAAGCCATTTCAATATTGAATCAGTTGTAGCACCAAGAAAGTCTTTCTGCAAATTCGAATTCTATCCAATCACAAACTCAACTTCTGCAATTTCCTGTGCTCTGATACCATATAGAAATTTTAATACAAATTATGTATTTCTTGTATTCTCCCAATCTAACAATTATATGCCACTGTTAAATACATAATCGCTTCTACTAATATTCTTGCAGAATTTAAAACACGATCGCCAATTGCAATATCAAGAAGAAAGATCAATCACACATAACACAGATGTTTTACCGAGAAAGCATAAAGCTAAAAACCCTACTATAATATATTATGTATATATCATGGATCATGAAACAATCTCATACAAAACTCTAATCCAAGAGCTCTCAGTACTATATACAATCGTCTCACATTGTCATACAAAAATTGACAAATTCATGTGCCAATTTATTGCTTCCAGACAACCTGCCTCCTCTGCGCAATCCCTCCTAATGGAAATCCCTGCAAAAAAAATTCCTCTTGACTAGGCTACGCATTCCTCATGGGCACATCCACTGTGTGTGTGGTTGCATGAGTGCACTCACTAATGTCACAACTGATATTCAAACTGTCATTTTCACCTGTTATCTCAACTGGGTCTCCACTGGATCTGACATGCATGTAGTTAACAGTGGTAAATCTTCAGTTGCATGTGAGATCACTGATTGTGAATTAATTAATAATTAATTCACTGATCTAAGTTCAGTTACAACTAGTACAACTGAGATTAACTCACTTAACTGAGTTAAACTACTTTAAAAATCACATAACTACACATCCAACTCTGTTACAACTTCGAATCACTCAGTTACAACTAATTCGACTTGCATGTCCCACCAGTCAACCTTTGAACTCGAATTTCCTATAGCTAACTTATTTTCCACTTTAGTTAACTATTTCCAAGTTCTCATTGAGAATAAACTAATATTTATTGTCTAACTATTATTAAGGGATAATAATAGTCGAAATACATCTATAAATAGAATTTTCTCACCATCTATAAATAGAATTTTCTCATCATCTAAAAATAGACTTCCACCTAAAAATAGCCCGAGGCTCCATCCTAGTGTAGGTGCATAATTTTCACTAGGATCTTCTTGTTGAATCTCAACAACCAGGCCCAAATAATCTATCAAGCTCTTTTCAGTGATATGGGGATATTTTTTCCTATAGATATTGGATATTTCTTTCGTTCTCTTGAAATTTTACCCCTTATATGTGATTTAGCCTAGTAATAATTCATTGCTATACCAACTCAACTCATAAGTGGTGGAAGGGCTTGGCTTGGTGTATTGGGTCATGTTGCAAGCAGGACATCACCTGAAACAAGATTTATATTACTACCTTTCAAGGCAGGGCCAATCAATTGGACCATGCCACCATCAATGGCTATTCATATATTGGCCAACCCATATCTCTAAAAAACAAAGGATCTATAGATTTCTCACCACCAACACAATGATGACATCACTTGTTGATTGTTTCACTCACCCACCAAGTCGAGAAGAGAGATAAAGGAATTAATCAACGTGGTTATTACTTATATATAATAGGGGTGAAATAGGCTTGCTATTATTCTGAGACTACTTCCTATCCTATGAATAGATGGGATAGCACAATGACCAATCCCATCATAAATTTTGCATAGCAAACCAAATAGACAAGAAATTCATTGCATAACAACCCATGCTCAAGAGTCAAATCAAACTGAAGCAACAAATTGGTTCTCTCTACCAATGTCTAGCACCTCCATAACCAACTAGATATATAGCACATCAAGTAGTCAATACATCCATATTGATAATGCCTCCATCACTCAATCCATCCCACTCAAACAATCTCTTCACCCATCAAACACAATCACCTACCCCTTTCCCATAACACAACACAACATAGCTCGATATTCTCTTTTCCTCAAATTGCTATGCCTCACATCTTTTCTTACCTTATTTATATTGTGCCCTTCCTTATATATAAGATATTTACGGTTCGAGAAAATAGAAAACATACCTTACCTGACCAAGTGTAGCAAAGGAAAGGGTAGATCCTGCAGGCGGTAAGCCATGGAGCTATGTCCTGTCTTTTTGGTATCTCTATTATAACAAGATTTGCCTCACCATTGCTATCTTGCACAGAGGGCCTTTTTCCATTTCCCTATGCAGACTTGTCATCCATTTTTTGATGAACCCAGAGCCAAAAATATAAATTTTTCCACATATACGTGCCCTATCTGCTATACAGCATGTGTATTCGCAGGTTGCTCCACTACAACCCGCATACATCAGGATTTGTGCCAGAAAATACAAAAATAAAGTCAGGTTTCCATGTCACAACAAGAGAGCTCTGATCCTTGGCCTTCCACATACTGGAAACGTTCCAAATCATCCCTTCAGTTGCATTTCGAAGACTATAAAAACACAATTTCAAGCTATGGAAAAGAGGAGAAAGAATTCAACTTTGAGAGAAAAGTTACTCTGGAGAAATTACTTCATATTGAGTCTGCATCCCTTTGTCCCTCAACTCTGAACACAAAGTTCACCCCCCAAGATCTTTCCCTATTTTTGAGAGAACCTCATTGTCTCTCTCCTATGAGCTTGCCTTTGGTAGAGGATTGAAGTGGTGGAGGCCCAGTTGGAAGGAACTTGGTTTCTTGGTTTCGAACTATGCCAACACGGAAGTCTGTAATGTTGTCACTTCTGCTGATCAGTTATTAATAGAAATACTCCTTTCCCGTCCTATTGGTATCATACAAATATATGATTATTATCCATGGGCATGTTTGTAATGTTAATTAATGGATTATGTTATCTAATGTGCTAACCTCTTTATATTATCACTATGTACTTGCTCTTCTTGTTTGTTGAGAACTTGTTGCAGGTATAAAGCTTTGGGTCAAAGTGCTCAACGGTGGAACATCATCGAACGTTGGATCGAGGTAGGTCTCTTTCTTATCTTGCACATTAGTTTATATGGCATACAATGGAATTGAGTTGATTTTTGCAGTCATACCTGTCTGTTATGGTTTACCCTTGGCCATAGAGAGTTTTTCCCTCGTAATAGAATTGGCGACTCCACTGGGGAGAGATCTTCCTTCTAAGGGTTGAATTACTTTTTCTTCTTGCATTGCTCTTTTTCCTTTGTGTTTTTTGTCGTATCACTGCTTGACAGATTCTGTTCACTCTGGGTCTGATTTTTCATCCTTTTTCCCTTGCCTGGCCTTGTTTTAAATCTTGTACATGCCTTTTTCCTTGACAGTCATGTATACACGCATGTTGTCTCACTGCAAGATACATATATACACACTTTTCTCCTGAATAGTCGTGTACACCTTATATCCTTGCTTGGTTTCTTGGTTTGGTGGTTGTTGGGTGGGATTTGATGATTGTTGTGCCTTCTTAGGTCTCTGTAGTGCCTGTTGAGCTTCTCTGGGTTGACAGGAAACCTGTTTGGAGTTGAATTTTTGGGCATAGTCTTTCTCATCATTTTTCATTTTTTATTTGTCCTTGTACTCTGGGTTGTTTGCTTGGCTGCTTGGTATTCTGCATGAGTTATTTCTTTTATACATAGTATAATTTTATATATCAGGTTGCTTATTAGTCCATGCATTTTCTTTTTTAGTATATTGAAAATACAAAAAAATAGGCATTTTACATTGCTTGGCATTTTTATCTTTTGAATCTTTATCGTTAGCTTTGTGCATTTAATGAAAGATTTCATTTTACTTTTGAATTGCAGAGTTGAAATTGAAAATTGCACTATTTTTATACACATATCATTCATTGAAAAAGTTAAAGATAGACTTTGCATTATATTCATATTTGTTTTCTTGCAGAATCATAACATCATGAGTTCCACTTCCATACCTTTTTGAGTAATCACGGCCAATAAAATTTACGCTTTAAATTAAAATTGATTAGTCACGATTTTATTTTTTAGGGTGAACAAACTAGTCTAGGATTTAGTGCCTTGGAATAGGCTTTTGTGAGTAAACTTCTCCAAGTCAATTAAATCAACATATGTGTCTGAGACAGGGAGTTGAGAAGTCCATTGTATAATTTGTAAGATCAGGAGGCTCCGCTCACACTGGAGTTAATCACGAGGTTGCACAAAGTTAGTTGAAGGGATAACCCCCGGATACTCGCCCTGCGTCAAAGATATTTCTATGGATTTATTCGTATTTGGGGATCTTGCTAGTGCCCATAACTCCATGAGAGGCGGTACTTTCAAGGTTTCGGGCTTTGCTACCCTGCCCATATGGTGATCCAGACTTACAACTGCTCGCCTGTGCATCGATTATACAATGGTTTATTAGTTGCTTGACTTAGGTATCTCATAGGTTACTTGAAGGGGTTATTTTGCTTGTACCCTAGGTCAGATAGGGGTCGGACAACACACAACCTTTATGGAAGATTATCTCTCCGGGGGGATCCGACCAACTGGTTGTAAGCCCATGAGGCCCCCTATAACTGATTTTGTTACCTCCAAAATTTAGCGGGGAGTCTCAGGTCCCTCTTGGACGAGACATACCTTCTTTAGCGAGGGAGGCCACTCAACCACTTTAGCCCGTTTACATGCATATTGGTCGTTTGACTCTTTGGTATGTTATTTCATTATTAGTTGACCATAGGATTTCATGCTGAGTCTTTGTTATCATGGATAGTGGAGATCCTTTTGCTCCCTCATTTAATGCTACCCCCCCCCATGACGTTCATGGGGGAAAATTCGTCCGCTTTTTATAATGGTATGCATAATTATGGTACTCAGTCAACGTCTTGGGTCTCTAATCATTTTTCTCATGGTATGTCTGATATGTCGTCGCACTTGCCATCCTCTGTCTCGCCTCCTTATGTGAATACAAGTTTTGGGTTTGGGGGCATGATGCCTCCTTCTTATCCCTCTCCGTTTGGTGGGAGTCATATCCTTCAAACGCCTCTTACGGTAGAAGGTTGGAATCTTCCTTCCTACGAATCCACTATGCGAGAAGTAAATGCCCAATTAAGCAATCATTCTACTTGTTACACTTCGTCCACTTATCCTTCTTCCGCTATGTCGGTTCCTATGAACACTTTTCTCATGGCGGACCTTCGTCTGCCCTCTGGTGTTTCATCCGGGGGGAATTATTTTTATAGTATGGGCACCCCCCCTCATGAAGTTCCTTCGTCTGGGGGAAAAATATATCCTCACATGAGTAACCCTTGTCATGTCTCTTTCTCTTCGCAAGCAGATTCCTCAGTGTTGATGCCCCTACAACCCTCTATGAATCAATATGGAGGAGGATACTATCCTGTCAGACAGGGACAAGGTGTAAACCAGGATTCTTCCTGGCCTGCAATTTCTCAAAACCAATCTTTCCTTGGACCTTGGTCTCAAATGCCTCAATTCAGCACCGCCACAAGTCCAGTCACTATGTGTCATACTGGCATTATATCACCAACTTGTGCTAGCCATGTTGGAGATTGGTCAACAACCTCTGCGATTCATGTTGAAGACCTGCAACCAGTCGTTGCAAGTCATGCCGGGGGCACAAGTCCAGTCACTGCGTGTCATACTGGCATTATATCACCAACCTTTGCTAGTCATGTTGGAGATTGGTCAACAACCTCTGCTAGTCATGTTGAAGACCTGTAACCAACTGTTGCAAGTCATGATGGGGGCACATGTCTAGTCACTGCTAGTCACACTGCACATCCATCACCAACCTATGCTAGTCATGTTGGGGATCCATCACCAACCTCTACTAGTAATGTTTGAGATTTTCTACTAGCCTTTGCAAGTCATTCTGGGAGCATGTTACCAACCACTGCAAGTCATGCCCAGGGAATTCATATGATTGAGAATCCTAGACGTCTCAGATGTAAGCCTAGATTCCTTTGCAGGATTTGTGAAGGAAGTCACCTTACTCGTTTGTGTCCTGTTATTGTTGGGATACCAGAAACGTGGGCTCACCTAAGAGCCCTTCTGGTTCTAAGGCATCTATGGTTTCACAACACTCCATTCCTTCTTTGGTTGATACAATCATCATGACAATGTAATCTTCACCTGACGCCCATTTCTCTTTAGGGGTTGATGTGTCCTTTGACCTTGTTGTCTCACATCTTGTTCAACCTGTGGTCATGTCGATGCAATCTTTGACCGACACCTCTCCTATGTTCGGGGGTGATGCGTCTCTTGACCTTGTTGTCTCACATATTGTTCAACCAACGGTCATGTCAATGTAATCTTCGACCGACAACATTCCTGTTTTTTGGGGTGATGCACCTCTTGACCTTGTTGTCTCACATCCTATTCAACCAATGGTTGAGGAAGTGGTTGTATTGATGCAATATTCGATCGACTCCACTCTTCTATTGGAGAGTGACAAGTCTAAGGAAGCGGTCACACCAATGCAATTTTTGGTCGATCTCGCTCTTATGGTTCTGGTTATATACCTTCTATGCCATGTCCTTAGCATTTCTATTACTTCACCTTCTGAACAAGAGAGATTTTTACTCTTCCCGAGTTCTCTCCCTCCAAGTCTTGACAAGGTTTCCTTTGATTGGGATGGTCTTGTGGGGTATCCAATACCTCCACCTATGTCTTTTCTAGGAAGATACATTATCCGATATAACATGGAAATGATAACCTCCGTTAGCACTTTGTCCTCCTCGACTTGTAGAGCTTTGGGTCTTCCCAAGCTTGTGTCGGTTCGTCATAAGATACTGACATTCCACAGAAGGTCCGCACAGGATCCTTGGCCTCCCCCGTGACTTGCTGCCTAGAGTCTCCCTAACAAGTCTTAGTTAAGATCTTTTCCGACTCGTCTAAAATACGAAAATATTGCTGAGTGATTTGTCCCTTTCACACTCGTTAAATTGGATTTGAAAAGTCATGAGTCTTAGTTAAGCTCTTTTCCGATTCGTTACCAAAAATAGAAAAGATCGTCGAGTGAACTTGTCTTTTTCACAATCGTAAATTGGATTTGAAAAGACGTCTATTTGGCACAAGTTTATCCCTTTTTCACACCAAGTAGACTAAAAGACATAAAAAATGACATTTTTTGGCATTAAGTTGTGATTGTATCTCATGCCCTCACTTGCAGTATTGAGCCTTTAGCCCGTTCTCACTTTGTGTTATAAACCGTTGCCTAAGCAGTCTTTACACCCTCAACCAAGCAGAGCCTTGTTTATATCCTTCGCAATTTGACACCCTATACCTTGAAGGGAACATCACCCTGAGTGTCCATCTCCCGCATGCATTTCCTTGCATTGAGCATAGGTACCTTCCACTGTTGGAATTAGTTTTTCTTACTTGCGACACTCATTTCCTCCTCTATATCATAGCATTCATTTGTTATGAAAAAACAAAAAAAGATGGACGGGAAGGGAATACTATATTATAATTGGCAGCAGTTGTGTCGCCTTTGAACAGAGCACAAAATTATTGAGTCCTTGTGTCATCATAATTTTGGGTTTAGCATGGCCTTAGGAAGCTGATCTCGTTACAGAGTTTTCTCTACCGACTGGTTACTCTTCCAGTCCCTATAGAGAACATTATTGATGCTTCCTGCATCTAATAGTCACATCATCGCCGGATTCCACCATATGTCTCATGCTCTTGTTCAAAGGAAGTCTCTCAACCTGTGTCAGACACTCCTCAGAAATATTGACTTTGCATGTCGGCCATACCCTCAGTTTGTCTTAGAATCACATGATACTATGGTCTTATCATGCACCCTGGCCCTACTTTCATCATTGGTAGGTCACCTTGAACCCAACAATCGACATTTCATCATTGGTCGTTGACTGGGTGGTTTCCCTTGTGTTCGACGACAAGACATCTATTCACACTTTGGGATTCGTGCAATGTCTTGGATGCCATTAGACTTATTGGTGGTTTCCTCACCTTTGTCAGCAGTTTTCAACATTGGATGTTATTCAGAGGGTCTTTTTCGTATACCACTTGCATTTGGTACATGTGAAAGACACGCAGGGTCGTTGGTTCGTGAACATGTTCTTCGTTCAATCTCCACCAAATCATGAAGCTCCTTCTTTGTTCCTCGTGTTCACTGATGAGAGATGTCTTAATGCTCTCCTTTCAATGGGTCTCTTTCCATCGACTTCAGCTCATTTATTCTGGATATGGGACCTAGATTTTTATGAGTACCTTGAGGCTTGCAGTCATTAGTGGTAGGCTCTCTCGCCATTGACAGATGAGAATACATCAATGTCTCCTGATCAATGGATTTCTCAAGTGTTCGACACCTACTCCTTTATTCTTACTTGTAGGAATGTACTTGATGCCTTGATACCTACTTTCATTATTGGTAGGTTGTCTTGTGTTTGTTAACGATATACCTAAATGACCGGTAATCAAATGATGTCTCATTGTGTTCGACCTCAACTCCTTTATTCACATGATATAGACTTGCACCCTTGGCGGATAGTGTAGAAGACTTGAAGACATCACTACGTGGCCGCAACTTTCGTGAGTTGTTGCTTCCCTTTCATTGGACCAACACCTATTTGACTTCAGTGATCATGGGAGATCAAATTGTACTCCATGGTATACATATATCTTCAGATTGATTTTGAGACTGGTTTCATTGGGCCTTGTTCGTGACTATGACATCTTTTGGCATATAACCACATTTGTATTTGCCTATTCATGACCACAGACACTTATTTGGTATATTTTCCACATGGATCTTCATTGTATTCTTGGCAGCCATGTATGCAAAGTCAGTACAGAATGTAATGAGCAATCGAGTTCGTCCAGCTGGTTCTCTACCACTCCACTCCTGGGTTATTTATAATGTATTTCGGCCATCACAGATACTCCTCTGATCTCACACATTAGGGGGCATCTGTTATAGCAAGATTTGCCTCATCATTGCTATCTTTCACAAAGGGCCTTTTTTCCATTTCCCTATGCAGACTTGTCATCCCTTTTTTGATAAATCCAGAGCAAAAAATACAAATTTTTCCACATATATGCGCCCTATCTTCTATACATCATGCGTATACGCAGCTGCTCCACTACAACCCGCGTACATCGGGATTTGTGCCAGAAAATACAAAAATGGAGTCGGGTTTCCATGTCATGATAGGAGATCTCTGATCCTTGGCCTTCCACATACTAGAAACATTCCAACTCAGCCCTTCAGTTGCATTTCGAAGACTATAAAAGCACAATTCCGAGCTATGGAAAAGGGGAGAAAGCATTCAACTTTGAGAGCAAAGTTACTCTGGAGAAATTACTTCATATTGAGTCTGCATCCCTTTGTCCCTCAAGTTTGAACAGAGTGTTCATCCCCCAAGCTCTTTCCCTATTGTTGAGAGAACCTCATTGTCTCTCTCCTATGAGCTTTCCTTTGGTAGAGGATTGAAGTGGTGGAGGCCCAGTTGGAAGGAACTTGGTTTTTTGGTTTCGAACCGTGCCGACACGGAAGTTTGTAATGTTGTTACTTCTGCTAATCAATTATTAATAGAAATACTTCTTTCCCGTCTTATTGGTATCGTACAAATATATGATTATTATCCATGGGCATGTTTGTAATGTTTATTAATGGATTATGTTATCTAATGTGCTAACCCCTTTATATTATCACTATGTACTTGCTCTGCTTGTTTGTTGAGAACTTGTTGCAGGTATAAAGCTTTGGGTCAAAGTGCTCAATAGTGGAACATCATCGAACGTTGGATTGAGGTAGGCCTCTTTCTTATCTTGCACATTAGTTTATATAGCATACAATGGAATTGAGTTGATTTCTACAGTCATACATGTCTGTTGTGGTTTACCCTTGGCCATAGAGAGTTTTTCCCTCGTAACAATCTCTAATTTTCAAAAGCAATTCATTGGAGGGAGGGTGGGGAGAAATATAAGGTCCTAATTGAACTAAAAGCTCAACCCAAGTGAAAATTAGAAGGTTATCCTTGTAATTATTACGTTTTGATATTTATGCATCAACATGGAGGGTAAAATGGGAAGGGATAACCTTACCTCTCATTGCTTTTAATGGCTCTTACGGTATGAATGCTTTAGTTATATCAAATTCGAGGATCTTTAGACACTGACCAACAAAAGAAGAAAATAGGTTTTCTTTCCGAACTAGAATGATAGCAAATTGGACATATACAGTGAAACAAGACTTCTTACTGCTTTTAGCTCGTGTACCTTATACTTATATTTTGAAGTGTTGGAGTTTCCCATTCCCAAAAAACAAATTTCTTTTAAAGATGGAAGAAGGATATTGGATGACCAAACACTCGATAAAATTAGAAGACTTAAAAAGTCATTTAATTGCTACAAGGATATAACGGACGACAAAATGGTGACCACACCTTAACGAGTGTTTAAAAACGTGCAAAGTGCTCATCATATTCAAACGTGCAAAGTGCTTATCACTTTGAATATGATGAGCACTTGCCGTAGGAATTGGATCTTAAAAGTCAAATGATGGAT
>ML812472.1:52256-79634 GCA_009831015.1 Picea engelmannii
GAACCTGTCACTGAGGTAAGGGAAACTCCTAAGCCTATTCCTTCCTTCAATTTTGAGCATGAAATTCAGAAGATTAGAATCCCTGTACCCCTATCAGAACTAGTTAAAAACGAAGATTTCAAAAGGTCCCTCTCCAAGCTGCTACAATTTGAGCTCCCCCAACCTTCCACTGACTCAATAAATCTCCAGGATGAAAATCTAGCAGTTGTCCTAGGGCCCATGGTAGAAGATAGAGATGATTCATCCCCTCCCTTCTACACATCCCTGAATATACATGATAAAGTGCTGCATAACTGCCTCATGGATTTAGGGGCTTCCCATAACCTTATGCCCAAAATAGTTATGGAAGAATTGGGTCTGGAGGTGACAAAAACTTATCATGATTTGTACTCTTTCGATTCGAGAAGAGTGTAGTGTCTAGGAGTCATCAAAGACCTGGCGGTTTCTTTGTTTCATCTACCCATGAAGAGTGTGGTCATGGATATTGTGGTAGCTGACGTTCCCCCCAAATTTGGCATGTTGTTGTCTAGATCTTGGATTAAAAATCTTGGGGGAACATTGCAGATGGATCTCACGTATACCACCATTCCAGTCTTTGGAGGGGAACAAAGGAGGTTATATAGAGAAGCTCAGTTGGCCTACATTGTTAGTGATGAAGAAAATCCCACCAATCACCCCATCTTTGCACTTGACACCGACCTAGGGTCTAGTTTATTGCAGCTCACTAATGCTCTTGAAGACCCTTTCCAAGTCAGAAAGCAGCCCAGTCTTGATTATCCGATTCCCCCTCCAACCCCTTCCGTGTGGAAGATGTTTTTCGACGGAGCTTCTTCTAGCAAAGGTGTTGGTGCTGGGGTGGTTTTCGTATCACCTTGTCAAGAGGCCATAGCCCTGTCATACAAGCTGGAATTTGAAACCACCAACAATGTGGCGGAGTATGAAGCTCTCATTTTGGGTATGAGGGTCGCAAAGGAAATGGGGATTAAAGAAATAGCAATATTTGGAGACGCTGAGTTAATTATCCAGCAAGTCAGAAAGGCTTATTGTGCTAATAATCCCTGGCTCAGGAATTACAGAAATGAAGTATGGGACCTGATTGATAGTTTCTTCTTGGCCTTTAACATTTCTTTTATTCCGAGAGGGGAGAATACTTCAGTCGATTCTTTAGCTGTCTCAGCTAGTCTGCTCAAAGTTCCTCTGCCGCCAATGGTCAAATATGATATTGAAATGTGATATAGGCCCTCTGTACCAGACAATGTCAAGCATTGGAAGGTATTCGAAGACGATCTGAAGATTGAAAAATTTCTCCAATCTGTTGATGAATTTTCTGCATTGCACATTGATCAGGATCCCGACCCAGAAGGTAACCCTTACCCTGAGGTGTTTTTAAATAAAATTGCTAATCACCAGATTATTCAGCTCCCCAGCAATCACATTCTGAGAGGACTGGTCCCCTTGGAAAGACTGTTCGATGGGAATGATGTGGCTGTAAAGGGTAAGGTTTCAAATGAAGATGTTGATACAACCGAATGCAACATTGGCACACAGGAGGAGCCCATGTTTGTCAAATTATCAAGCAGTTTGACCAGAGAACAGAAGGCCGAATATACCGAGTTGCTAAAAGAGTTTGCTGGTGTGTTTGCATGGACATACGAAGACCTTAAGACTTATGACACATCTGTCATTGAGCACAAGATCCCACTAAAGGAAGAGGCTAAACCGTTCAGACATAAGTTAAGACAGATAAATCCCATGTTGCTACTTGTCATGGAGAAAGAAGTGAAGAAATTGTTAGATGCCCAAATCATTGTCCCCTTGAGATATTCCGAATGGGTGGCCAATTTGGTCCCAGTAAGGAAGAAAAGTGGAGAAATCAGACTCTGTGTTGATTTCAGGAACCTGAACAGGAGCTCAAGGAAAGACAATTATCCCCTGCCCAACATGGAACACATATTGCAAAGGGTAATGGGTGCCTCTAGGATATCCATGATTGACGGTTTTTCTGGTTATAATCAGATATCAGTCATGCCTGAGGACAGAGAAAAAACAACCTTCACCACTCCTTGGGGTACATTCATGTATGCCAAAATGCCTTTTGGATTGATGAATGCGGTAGCAACGTTCCAGCGAGATATGGATATAGCCTTCATCGGGGAGAAGGACCAGTTTGTGGTAATCTATCTAGATGACATCACAGTCTTCTCTAGGTCAGACAAGGAGCACCGCTGCCACTTGAGGAAAGTTTTCCTGAAGTGTCGGAGGTTTGGCCTATATTTAAACCCCAAGAAATCTTTGTTTGCTATGAAGGAGGGGAAGTTATTAGGCCATATAGTATCAGCAGAGGGAGTGAGAATTGATCCTAGCAGGGTAGAGGCGATTCAAACCCTGTCACTTCCTAGATCCAAGAAGGAAGTTCAGGACTTTTTGGGAAAGATCAATTTCTTGAGGAGATTCGTCTCAAATTTTGCTGAGTTGGTGAAACATATCACAACCATGCTTAGGAAATGAAATGAAGTAAAATGGACTGTTGAACCCAGGGAATCTTTTATCCAAATAAAAAGGGCATTGACTGAGGCACCTGTGCTGATCAGTCCTGACTATTCCAAAGAGTTACTAATTTTCTCTTTTGCTTCTTTTGATACAGTAGCGATGGTCTTGTTGCAGAAAAATGAGGAAGGGTGAGAGCAACCCATTGCCTTCTTCAGCAGGGCATTAAGAGATGCAGAGATCATGTATGAAATCATGGAGAAACAAGCCTATGCCTTAGTGAAAGCTCTCAAAGCTTTCAGAGTCTATGTCCTGCACTCAAGGGTAACCGCGTACATTCCTTCGACTTCTGTGAAGGATATACTTATACATCCTAATATAGATGGGAGAAGAGGCAGATGGATCGCTAGAATCCTAGAATTTGACTTGGAGATAAAGCCCACCAAGTTGGTTAAGGGGCAAGGTTTAGCCAAGCTACTGGCCGAGTCCAATTACGAAGCCTTGGGCGTTAGTTTCATCAATACCTGCTCATGAATTTAGCAAGTTGAGTTGCCCAGTCAACGCTCTCAGGAAGGCGTATTGCTGGCAGAGTGTGCCTGGTATCGTGACATTTTGTACTTTCTGCGGGAGTTGAAGCCCCCAGATGGAATGTGTAAAAGTAAGGCAAGAGATTTGAAGCTCAAGGCAGTCAGATATTGCCTCATCGACCAAGTTTTATACTAGAGAGATCCTCCAGGAGTGTTGCTGAGATGTCTGAACCCACCAGAAGCCCAGAAAATTATGTTTGATTTCCACAGAGGCCTTTGTGGGGGGAATCATTTCTGGAATACCACAGCTCAAGAAATCCTAAGGGATGGGTATTACTGGCCCACTTTATTCGTTGATGTTAGCAGAGAAATCAGGGCCTGCATCAAATGCCAAAAGTTCTCAGGGAAACAACAGCTTGGGCCACTACCACTGAAGCCTATGATAGCTTCAACACCTTTTCAACAGTGGGGGCTGGAATTTATCGGGGAAATTCATCCTCCCTCAAGTGGCCAACACAAATGGATCTTGACTACAACAAATTATTTCACCAAGTGAATAGAAGTTGTCCCTACCAGAAGTACATCCCACAAAGTAATTATCAGCTTCCTAGAGGATATCATAGCCAGATTTGGCTGTCCCAGTAGGATCATAACTGATAATGTTGCTTCTTTCAAATCTGAGCCTCTCATTAAGTTCTGTGAGCAGTTCCAAATCTCGTTAATTCACTCCACCCCCTACTATCCCCAGGGCAATGGTTTAGCCGAATCCTCCAACAAGGGCCTGATAAGGATCATCAAAAGACTATTGGAGGACAACAAAAGGGCCTAGGAGTCAAAGTTGAAATTTTCTTTATTGGATGATCGAGTGACAACGAATAAATCTCTGGGCACCTCGCCTTTTCAGCGGGTTTACGGAGCAGAGGCGGTTTTTCCCACTCAGCTTGCCTTACCTGTGGCGAAGTTCTTTCAAGATTATGAAGGAGAGCCGGATCATATGATCAGAAGGATTCATCAGATAGTAGAAGTACAACAGATCAGGGAACAGGTGAGGGACACCGCTCATAGTCATCAGCAAAGGGTCAAACAGGCTTTTGACAGGAAGGTCAAGAAGAAGGAGTTCGAGATCAGGGATTTGGTACTTAAGTGGGATGCACCCAGATAGGATAAGGGAAAACATAGCAAGTTTTATGCCCTCTAGATCGACCCCTTCAGAATCTCTGAGGTCTTCTCAAACAACACGTACCAGTTGCACGATCTGGAGGGCAAAGAGGCTTTCAACAGCCCAGTAAATGGGCATTTTCTAAAGAAATGTTTTGTTTGAGCCTTAGACGGCTCCTTTGTTTGTAAATATTATCCTTTAGTTCTTTATTCATTTTCTGTTTGTATATTTTCTGCCTAGTAAAAGACTCCATAGCCCAATAGCAAGGCACTGAAACTGCAGAATGAGTTCTTAGAACATCACAGGGACGACTCTATCCCCCATGGAGCCTAATGTTAGTGACATTATTTGTCTTGGGGCTCAAATACACCCAAGTTTGCAGGTTATGCGGGAAGCACCCCAGCGCAAAGTGGGAGAATCTCTTTTCCAATCACAAGTCAAGCGAGCGGGCGAAGTGTTGGTTGTCAACCGTCGAGATTCAAATGCAAAGCGAACAGACAGTCATCGGGATTTCGGGGCTGCCGATTTGTCCAGGATTTAGCACGAAGCGTAGCGCCAATAGTTCAAGGAAAATCTGGGTCGTCCGATCCAGTTGAGACAGGTGGCAGTCAGTCGACATTTCAGGGATCGACGTCTCGGGAGACAAGGAGCCTCCCATTCTTTACAGCTGAAATCGCCGATCAACGAAACGCCGAAAGCACCTTTGGAGCCAAGCCCACTATCCTAGCACCAGGTCACATCAAGCGAGCCTGTGAATTGGGGTAGCCCCCTTTATAATAATGAATGTTATCTGGGCCATTCATCTGAAGGACGCGCGGTGTACATCCATGTCACGTCGGCATTCGGGAGTTCGAGGGGTAAGAGATCCTCGTCATTTCACCTCTCGAAACCTTGAATCTCGAAATGCCGAAAGCGCCCAGAATTAGGCTCATGGTTTTGGCGCCTGGTCACAAAGGAGTAGACCTAAAGGAGGGGCGCTAATGTTTATCATTCGACGAGATGGGCCCCAAAGCACCGAGAGTGATCTCAACCGTTCATCCTGGATGAACACGTGGTGCACGATTGGGTCCTCCCGGCCTCTCTCCCATCACGAGTTCATAGTAGGAAGACTTGCTCTTTCCTATCCACGAAATCCGAAGCACTGAAAGCACCCAAAGGCGGGCCCACCACATCGAGGAGCAGTCTTAGTCGTCCATCTAAAACGGACACCTGGCGCGCGATAAGGCTCCCCGCCTTTTTTCCCATCGCGATTTTGAAGTGCAAGAAGCGGCTCCCTCATATCCCCAATGCGCGAAGTGACGAAAGCTTCCAGGGCCTGGGGCCCACAACAACATCGGGTGAATTCAGGACCGCCAGATCTAGAGGGGCGCGTGGCGCCAGATTAAGCCGCCTCGGCATTTCTCTCATCGCGATTTCAAGAAGCAAGGATTAGCTCCTTCCCATTTGCGAACGCCAAGGGCGCCTTGGGGATAAGCACGTGGTCACAGCCCATGGTCACTTGGGAAATAAAAGAGTTGCTCAGGAAGGGCCGAAGTCGTCATGTATGTTCACAGAAGGAATTACCGCAGTCTCCAAGTGCCATTTGATCCGACCTCGGCCCTGGTTTTCGCTTGGAGTAAATGAAGGCGAGAAGGGGTGGTTGAAACCTCTCCTCATTCATTAAATGAGAGGAATGGAGGGTCTGGCAAGCGGACTGCTCGAGAGGGTCCTGTGTATCCATTTTTCCAGAGAAGCCATGCTGAGTTCTCAACTAACTCGAGGAGGTATGCACACGCTAACTCGGCATTTACTGGTTCAACTACTCCTTCCCTGCAAAGGCCATGCGAAGTTAAGGAGATGTCTGACGAAGGAATTCCGCCTGAAGATTGATTGAAGATACGCTACGCCTTGAAGGGAGAGCACACCTATGTTGGGCAAATCTGCCCAAGTATATGTACTCAGGTTTTTCATTTTTGAAGGTATCGATGGTAGAGCGAGGCTCCTGATTGTAATGTTTTAACAGACGCTCTAGTTTTCTGGTTATGCATCTGTATGTAAGATTTCTTGTTTTATGAAAGACAGTTTCCCTATTTCATCTAGTTTTCATCTCATACTGAGGGAATTCATGATTGACTGATTCACATGAATTATTGCAGTTGCGTTATGATGAAGGTTTTATTGTGACACTATTGTATTCCCTAATTTTCTGCGTTTGAATGTAAGATGATCTTGCGTTTAAATGCATTCTCCTACAGTCTGCTAGAAACCTGATGTTGACAACAGACCTTTGCATCTCTCTGATATAAGTCTTCCTCCCTACTCACCCTTACTACAACTCACTGTCTGAAGTATGTCCAAGACCTCACCTACCCATGCATGTCGGGCCTAGTTTCGGAGTCGAAACAATATCGTCCGAGTTTACTGCCATTCGATCACCTCTTCCATACACAAACCATGACATAAACTGATGGGTGTCGGGCTCTTCTCCTACAAGCAATCTAGGAGTGACCTCCGTCGCCAACACTATTTATTTTCATGCTTGTGGCTCTGCTAAAGAGGTATAAGATGGATCAAAATTGTTCAAAATCTTCCCTTAGGCCACTGCAGAAGATTAGGACATAATCCAAAAAAGGAAAGTGAGTGAGAGAAAGGAGATGGGTAAGAGGAATAATGATGAAATTTTTGTTACTTTTGGCTTCCTTAAGAGCCCTGCTCCATCCCTCAGCCACTAGAAGGTAGAGGAAGGGGGAAAGTGGGAACCCTTGACGAAGGCCTAGCTTCGCTTGGAAGAAAGGGGTTGCAACTCCATTTATGATAACAACAAATGAGACCAAGGAGATGCAGCTCATTATCCAATTTATAAAATAAAAACCAAAGCCCAGGTGCGTAAGAATTAATCTCAAGTACAACCAACTTACCCGATCATAAGCCTTTGAAAGGTCTATTTTTAGCATTGCCCCTTTTTGCTTCTGCATCTTTATACTGTGCAAGACTTCCTGAGCAACCCTGATTGCTTCATGGATCTGTCTTCCTTCCAGAACACCGAATTGTTCTTGAGAAATTTTGTTTGATAGGACTTGTATTCTTCTCCTTATGACCTTTTCTATAATTTTATAAATACAATTGCACGGTGAAATAGGCCTATAGTCATCCAAACTTTCAAGAGCACCTTGCTTGGGAATTAAAGCTATGAAAGTAGCATTAAAGGAAGGATGGATAAAACCATTGATTCTTGATTCTTCTATGACTTTGAGTATGTCCAGGATGAAAAAATCATACAGACCTACCAAGAAATCAATGGACCAACCATACGGACCTGGGATTTTGTCTTTTTGAAAACTTTGAAGAACTTATTTTAAAAATTATGCTTTTGTAACTTTTTCCATAAGTTCTTCATTACCTTTCTGTTGGAAAAATCTGGGGAATAGTTGAGACATTTGTAAAACTGCGTCAATGGATACTCTTCTATCAGCTACATACAATGACTTGAAATGGGAAGAACCCAATCTAGCCATATCTTCGAAAGAGGAAAGTAGTGTTCCATATTGATCTTTGATGCCCAAGATAGTGTTTGTCATTTTCCTACCTTTTTCATAGGTTTGAAATAATTTTGTGTTCTCATCACCATTGTGCAACCATAGAGCCCGATTGTTTTGTCTCCATTCTTATTCTGTTTCTTGTAGTAGGTCCCTTCTGTTTTTGTCCAAGGAAATTAGCAACTCTTTTTGTTATGGGTTGTCGAAACCTCCTTTGATAGAGTCGTAAAGAAGTTGCAAGTCAGCCTATGTATGGATAAAATCCTGCTCTATATGCTTCTTTCTTCGATTTTCCCAAGATTTTGTAGCTATTTTTAGTTCCTTTAAATTCTTAGTGAAATGGGCAACTTCCCTTTCTAAGCATCCAAACTTCCTTGACTAGATTTAAGAAGCTCTCCTCTTTTAACAAAGTAGACTTAAACTTGAAAGGACTTGTCGGTTTTCTAGATGCACCCGCTAATTTGAGGAAAATTGGGAAATGGTCAGACTCCCCTCCTTAACTGGTCCATTTTCTGAAGAAGAGGGGTTCTTCCACTAGAGAGATGGAAATCAAGAAACGATGCAACCTTTTTGCAATATAATCCTCTCCCAATCTATTATTTCTCCAAGTAGGACTTATTTTGATGGGAGCAACATCAATTAAACCAACCTCTTCCAACTTTTGCACAATGAATTCTGAGAGAGAGTCTATCTGTGACTTGTTTCCCTGAGATTCAACCACCCCTATTGAGAAATTTAGGTCTCCACCTAAAATGAGTGCGAGATATTTTTAAAATGGATTTTCTAGAAGAGCATTCTAGAACCAGGGTTGATCTTGTATGGGCCCATAGACATTTAATATTGTAAAATATCTCCCCAAATCTTCAACAAAAATTGTCATTCCTTGACCCCCAACGAAACCTAGGAGTTTTCGAGTTTTATAGTTTTTGGTTTCCATCCCATGGCCAAGTCGCCCGAGCGACCCTAACCATTTGATACAAAGAAAAACAAACCCTTTAGAGTCTTTTCCAACATCTGGACAACCATTTCCTCTTCTCCAAGGGTTTCTTGACGTAAAACTACATTAGGCTATGAGAGCTCCATCAACCTTTGGAGGGCGAGATGATTTTTGGGGCTCGCCAACCCCCTATAGTTGAAAGAGACCACTTTCATTAGGGAAGCCCCTCTAGGGGGGACTTTTCTCTAAGGGTCCCAGAAATAGAAATTTGACGACTTGCTTCCATATCAATGGATTCTCGAGTTTGAGATTTTGAGAGAAAATATTTTCTTCCTCTCCCTTTTGAGAAGTGGTCTGGGAAAGGTTTAAACCTATACTAGGTGGAGGATGCGTTGGATTATTAGAGGAGGGGATCGATAGGAACCTAAAGATATAACTAAAAGACTCTTTGTTGGAAAGCAGACAAGCCTCTTGACTTTGTGAGGGGACAAGGGATCGGGGGCATCCAAATCTGAAACAAAAGAAAGGCTGAAAAGTGGGGGACCTATGGAGAAAGGAACAAGGGAAGAGGAATCAAAGCAGTTAGGTAAGAGGGGAAATTTTTTAAGTTGTTCAAATCCAAGAAATTATGAGAGAAAGACTATAAAAAATAAAAATTAACAGAGAAAGGAGAGAGTGGGGGAATACACAGATGTGCTTCAACACCTGTTTTGAGCTAGGTCCCAAAAAAAGAAGGGCCTGAATCCTCCACAGGTCACAAAAAATCTGCCTTAGAAGGGATAGCAGGATAATCGCTTTTTCCTTCAATTTTTTTTACATTTACTTATTTCCAAGACCGAAACAAAGCCCATGACTAGGGAGGAGGCGTAAGAACACCCCAACCTAGGTGGAAAGAATGGGTAGACTTTTTTCCATGAGTCGTCCTCTTTGGAGGACGATGCTTCAAAGGAAGAATAAACTCAGCTTCCCTGTGACCATGCTTATGACATCTATGGCATTTGAAAGGGATACCCTCATAGTCAAGCGACTGGCTAAAATTTTTTCCTTCTCGTGAGAGCTCAAGGGTAGCCGATAAACCCTTTCTAAAGTTGAGGGATACTAAAATCTGAGCCACAGACATTTTTCCTGAAGAAGCGAAAGACATATCCTCTCTCATAAAGGTGTCAAGGGTATTTCCAATTTTTTCAAAGCATTTCCAGCTCCAACATTCTGGTGGCAGACCAGGAAGTCGTACCCAAATTGGGAGTTCGTCAATCCTTTCCTGATAAGCATAAAAAAAAGGGGTCCAACGTTTCAGAAGAAGGGGAGTTGAATCCAGACACCATGGTTCCCATAGAATCCTACTCACATCAATGGATGAGTGAAGTTTTAACATAAACCAACCTTTTGCTAGGGAGTGAACCGAAATCAATTTTATCCCCAAATCCTTCCACGAAAAGGAATACCATTTTGTAAGCATTTCGTGATTGAAATGCCTCCCATTTTCTCGTCCAACCACCACCTTCTCAGAAAGATATGGAACCTCAGGTAACATGATGTCATTTCCCAAAGCCAACGAGAGCGGTTGTGGGACAAGAGAAATACCCGGACGAGCCTTCTTCCGCTTCGGGGCCGAGGGTTCACCAATTACAAAATCTGGGTTGCGACTACTAGGGTTTGAATTGTTGTCCAAAAGAGGAGGAGGGGAACAAGGAGAACATGCTCGACCAGGGGAGCATGGGGAGGATGGCAGGGCCAAAAAGTCATTCAATTCCTGAGTGTAGGGAAAGGTCGGCTTCGGGAGGGAGAGGGAGGAAAAAAACTGATTTTGACCAGGAAGAGGGCTTACCAAGTTGGGTAGAGTCTGAAGAGCCCCAAGTATCTCTGGTTGATCAGGAGAAAGAAAATTCCCAAGAGCCTGTAGTGTTGGGATCTCATCAAAAGATTGAACAGGAGGAAAAAAAGGAACCTGGTGGAGCGGTGAAGAAACTAAACTCCACGGGTCTGAGAACACCTCCGGGGGAAGAAGGGGATAAATCCCCTCAGAGCATAGGATCCTAAACCGAAGTGGCAGGAACTCCACCCACATCGAACATCTGTAGATCTAGGAAAGGTGTTGGATCTGGGTACAACAACAAAACCTCCCTCACCCTTCCGATAGGAGGCGACAAATGCGACAAGCCAAAGTCAGAGAAAATGCCATCTGGAAGATTCTAGATAAGATGACCATTTGTGTGGTCATAACCATAATCAACTAGCTCATCCATTTCTACTAACCACCAGAGCACCCAGTAAGAGACCACGTGGAAGGGGAGGCCATAATATGGAACAAGAGAGGGCTACGAGCCCGAAGGGAGAAATCCTATATCGCCTGTGGCTAGGGTTTCCGGAGTAGGTTGAGGCATCCTCCAAAATTAAATATTTTTTTATAATAATATTGTTTTATACTTATGTTATTACATTTTGTTATAATGATTTCATTAATGTGTTATCCAACCAATTAAACCTATGTTATTTGTATCAATGTAAATCATCCACATATTATTTAATTAGGAACACGACATTTTACAAAATTCGACAATGCAATGAAATAAGAAACCCATTTTATTATATATGAATAAGAGACCCATTGTCATGCAAAAAGGACAATGGAAAGGTCTAGTACAATAATAAAATTGCAACCAATTTGTAATTGTTACACTTATTGGTAACATGTCCTCATGCAATTGGGACAAGATGTTGAATACATTAAACAAAATCCCTGATTTTAAGAGACAAATATCCCAAGACATACAACTCGTAGTAACATTCAATTATATTGGTTGGCATTCATCAGTTGAACTATAAACATTGTTTGAGCTATGTGCATACCTCATTTGTTCATCATTTGTAGGTGATATTGTACTTTGGTTTTTTAACATAATGATTTATTGATGATCGACTTGTTTTTTATGTCATGCCCCTTCATCTTCCATCTACAAACATAGAAATAAATTGTAATAAGTATATCTACATATATATATATATATATATATATATATATATATATATATATATATACATGATTGCATAGACCAAAAAACATACCTTAGCACCAAGTCTTTCATAAACAATACACATTCTTTCGAAGCCATGCTTCATGAATTCTCTCAAAATCTCCTTTGATGCATGCATTACATACTTTGTTCCTACATGTTTAATATATGACAAAGCATAGTCGATGTAATAAATATAAAGTTTTCTTGTTTTTTCATTAATTATAAAACAAGCAAAGTTAAAAAACATAGCTACTTAAAAATTATTCAATTAAACTTTCATTATTCAACATATACTCACAACCCATACTTGACCCAGTTTTTATCAATGCATGGGTTGGATCCTCTTTTTATGTTAGCACTTAGTAGAAGACATCCATGGACAAGTGCAAATTAATTATTTAAATATAAATATCACGACAAACATGAAATCTTAAGAAAGGCCAAAAACGTAAAAACTCATAAAGTTTGCAATAAACCATTTTACTCCTCATTGTGTTGTCTTATGTGATGAATGGATTCTATTTGTTTTTTTTTCTGCAACAAAACAATTGAAAGTTAGTATTTCACGTGATACTTAAATTCAATGTACATAAAAGAATAAAAAAAGTATTACATACATCTGATGCACATTGTAGTTGGGATGGCTCCTCTTGTGACGAAATTATGTACATTTCTTTTAACAGCTTCTTCTACACTTTTTTGGACATCCCTACCAACATGCATTTGTTTTCCCCTTGTTTGTCCCTTCGAATTTTCAAAATATCCTTAGAAAAAATATATAAAAATTATTATTTTTTAAGAAAATAAGATCTGGGTGTGTATATTAAGATAATTTTCACCGGGGTGTCAACAAAATGTATACACCTTGGTGCGTCATACATACACATTTGCATCGGTGTAGTATAATAGTGTTGTTTCGAAATTGAAAACGTTTTACACATTTTTATATTTAGTCAATGCTTTATGAATTAAGAAAAGCATGAATTCCTAAGTATTATGTATTACGCATCATCGAGCACTAAAGAAATTTAAGAAATGACAATTTCCATATAAAAGAGGAATTTTTCCATTTTAAACGCAATGGTGTGCTTTGTACACAATGTTCCCCAGTGCACGTTTCTGTAAAATCCGCATAGTCGACTGCGAAAAGGATTTTTAATAATATTTTGAATTGAAATAAAGTGGTTTTGTTAACAAATAAATACACTCTGGTGCGCTTGTTGTGTACAGAACACACCGATCACCATGAAGGCATTTATAAATTTAAAAAAAATGACAGTGATGTGACAGTTTAGGATCCAATGCAATGAGTGGTTTCATTGCAATGAATAGGAAACAACCATATATAAATAACCAAACCCTATAAAGAAATTGTGCTTAAAAAAATATTCTTGTGAAATATAGAAGGAGAAAACAAAAGAACAATTGGGAAATTAGGGCTTCCAATACTGAAGGTAACTATGAAACCCTTTTTTTTGTTTGGGAATGCACTGGAATTTGTATAGGAGAATGATCAATATGATTAATAGAATAAAACCATATACCTGCAATTTCTCCACTGCAAATTTCTATGTGAACTACAATAATCGCTCTCGAATTTGGCTCTTCAAAAAAAATCCACCCACTTGGAAATCTTTGTTGATAATATCTGTTGCACAAATATCCTTCTAAAATTTGGAAAACAATAAAGCAACAAATAGGGTTTTTCTTTATTAACACAAAAACTCAAATTCCTGCTCATTTTTTCATTGTATATTTCGACGCATTGATGATAAACACATGCACTAATTTTTTTAGAAGTTACTTTTTTATGTGCACTATGTTGTGCATAGTGCACTGGTGCGGTATGCATAACACATCGATTTATTTTTATAATAAATTTCAAAGTATTGATAGTAATCACACATTATTTTTCTAACTTGCTTCAGTCAGTGCGATATATAGCTTGAAATGCATCAGAGAGACGTGTAATTAATAACACACTGGGGCAGTGTGTAAGTAATAGTGCATCATAAGACAGTTACATTTGCATAATGCAAGTGAAAACATATGTATTTAAAGTTTGCGCAGGTTTTTCTTTACGGAGGAAATAACGAAGACCAGTCTTTAGTGCTTATATCAATTAAATGCACCAGTGCGTTTTATGTATACATAGGCACTGGTACATTTTCAAATGATAAAGTGCACCGGTGGGGGAGAGGCAGGGGGATACAGTGAGTGAGAGAGGAAGGGGGATACATAGTGATGGGGAGAGAGGGGTTTATGCAAGAGAGAGATTGGGGGGAGGATATAGGGAGAGAAGGGGAGGGAAGGAGGAAGAGAGTGAGAGAGGGGTTGCACATCAAATTCACATTTTCTATGTTCGAGGAGGATGTTTTTCAAGGATCGAGTAACATTTTCATATTTTGTAAAGACAAATTTAGATTTCTTGTATAGTTGGGTGGAAAAAAAATGATATTATAGAAAAAAACACTGATTGTTTAAGTGTGATATCAAGTTATAAAAGGTATTCGAAGTTATTTTCGAGGTTAGATTGTTCTATGCTACCCAATATGACAGTTTTTGGCGCAAATGCAGGAAAACAAGAATTATAATATCAAATGGCCAATTCTTCAGGTTCCAGCTTCGCCTCATTCTGTATCTTTGGAACTCTTTCAAGTTCTCTCACATTGATTGCAGTACATCTAGATTTTATTGATAATACTTTTATCTCATTGAATTTATGTTATATATGCAGGTGCAATTTAATAATTGTTCACTGAATTTTGCAGGATCAAGATTCAGGATCGAGTTCAAATGATCAAGTTATTCTCGAGGTCCCAAAATTTTGCAAGCTCTGATTAGGAGAAATATACCGCAAGTAGATGTTTGATGAAAATGGACAACTTCTTTACCCTACAAATACTAACATGTCATCTTCCAACAACTAGCCTGGGTCATTGGAATTACGTGAATTTGATCTCTTTTATGTAGACAACCTGGTAGAGCCTAAGAAAAATATGTTTGAGTAATTGCATTTTTGGATTTGCAATGGAACTAATGTAAATGTATTTCTTAATTCAACATTTGTTTTATAAAGGGGTTGGTTTCATGTTTATTATTGGGAATAAAATTTCCATTCTTATAATAAGTGTTTGGTATAATGTTTGAACATATTAAAAGCATTGTGTTACTAATATTATCAATGTAATGTTCAATATTTTTACAACTTGGATTCTAATGACGATCAACCTATCTACCATCTACCGTTTCATCCCACTATGATGTCAAGTCACGAGCTTGCTTCTAAACAAAAAGAGCTTAGAGAGGAAGAATATGGAGAATGGTTGAAACAACCACCTATTCAATTCCCACCACGTCCCGAGTCACCAATTCAAAACCTCGACAATAACACTAGTTATTCACATGCTGGGGATGAAGGCAATGATATAGAGGTTGGTATGGATGATTTTTTGTAGGATACCCAGACCATGGATGGAATGTTGTTAGATGCATTCTAGAAAAATGAACTAGGGGATGATGTTGATGTCGTAGATACCTTCTACGAAAACCTTAAATCTACTTCCACCACACCTCTATTTGGTCCACTACAAAAGTCTACAAGGTCTACCCAGCTAGGAACAACAATGTTACTGTACAACTTGAAAGCAATGTATGATATGTCATGTCAGATTCATGTTTCACAACACTTTTAAGTTAACTAACCATTAAGTCCCATAAAGTTTTAAGGAATCTTGTCACACATTGAAGGAAGAAAAAGGTTCATTTTATTCATGCTTAATGACAATGTAAAATTCTATTGCCCACTAATTGCATGTTGTTCAAAGATAAGGTACTTCCTAGAGATAATCTTTTTCCCGATAGTTGCACATAGGCAAACCAAATGATGAAAATGTTGGGTGTTGAGTACATATAATACCATGCATGTCTGAATGATTGTATTCTATACAGAATAAAATATGCTAACAAAGACATATGTCTAGAATGCGGGCATGATAGGTACCATAAATCAAAAAACAAGGGTAAGGCACATGGCCCTCCTCATAAGATATTGAGGCACATGCCTATAATTCCAATGATTCAAAGGCTCTTTCATTGAAAAAAATTATCCATGTTGCAGGGGTGGCATGCCTCACATAGAAGTGAGTCGGGAGCTATGTGAATCCCAACAAATTCAATAGCCATGAAGAATATAGAGGATACATGGCTCGATAAATTCAAGCATAAAGTACAGAGCCTCCGATTGAGCATATATTTGGATGGAGTTAACCTGTATTCCCTCCAAAACACCAACTATTATGTTTGGCCACTGGTAGTGATGAATAGAAATACCCCCCCATGGTTTTCCATGAAGAATGAACATCTTATGTTGGCTCTTATAGTCTCGAGTAGAACACAAGTGAAGAGAACAAATATCTACCTCCAACCATTGATCAATGAAATTAAGAAATTATGGTAAGGGATACATGTATATGATGTATCAAGACCCATCCCAATGGAGTGGTCTTTTACATTGTATGGAATATGTACGTACACTAAACACGATTATCCAGAACTAGGAGTTTTCTCCAGTAAGCATGTTCATCATTTTTTTATATCTGTAATTTTATTTGGCATATTTAATTTGTTGCAACTATATTTTTGACACTAGCATGCTATGTATATGTTAACATAGTAGGTATTGTAACAAAAGAGTATCATGGATGTAAAGTTTGTGAACCTTCTATAAAAACTAGGTGGTCCAATGACCTATGAAACCCGGTGTATGATTGTTCAAGGGTATTCCTCCCAAAATATGACCCTTATAGAAGAATTGCATTTTCTTTCAATGGTAAACTAGAGAGAACCTGAAGACCCAAATAATGACATTGATATATTGGAATAGGGAAAATGACACAAAGAAGGAGAAGGAAATGGAAGAATTATTTGATTCAAATGGGGAACCTATGTTTGATGATCCTGAATTTTTTGACACCTATGTTGAGAAAATGCCCATTGGGATGAAAAGGAAATTTGTATTTTATGAGCTTCCATATTGGAAGCATCTTAATATTAGCCACTTACTAGATCCCATGCATATATTCAAAAATGTTTCATCTTCTTTATGGAGGCACATATCGTGGAATAAAAGTGACACAATGGTTTTCTGGAGAGATATTATTGCTTCAAACACTAAAAGGAGACATTGGCCAAGAAACGAAACTAGAGGAGAGGTTGGTCCATCTTTGTATTTTAAAGAAGGTGATGTCCCATGTATTTTGAAGAAATGTGATCTTCCATAGTGAAGGATGTTATATTGGGTGTGGAGGAACCCTCTTTATATGGGTTGACTTTATGTCATTGCTTCACTATAGATGGGAATTTTTCGGGGTTGAAATAACATGTCCATTTGAACCTTCTAAGGGTATGTATGTTGATACATGATTCTTCTAGTTCTACACTGACATCAATAAAAATATGTTATGCACTCACATTTTTGTGGAAATTAATGATGTGTGTCTATTTTGTAGTGTCATTATCCTTTTTTTATGCGTGGTTGTGTGAACCATGACTTCCCCTATGACTTGTGATGTGCCATAATGAAATTATCTGCATTTGTATGTTGGATCACATCAAGGGATATTCATATGGCTAACATTCCACGGTGACGTTGAGAGATAGTTGAGATTGTTTGCATGTTTGAGAATGAACTTACCATGAGTTTTATGGACTTGCAAGTCCATATTCTAATTCACCTACCTGATGAGGTTGAATTACCTAGGGTGCTCTCATGTCGTTGGATGTTCTTCTTAGAGAGGTCCATGAAAAAATTGAAGGGGTTTGTTCAACAAAGAGAAAAACTGGAGGGCTTTATCACATAAGGGTACATAGTATACTAATTGTTATATTATTCCAGTGAGTACATCAAGAAAATTGACGACACAGAAGGGGAAGTCGTTTGGGAAGACCATTAAGATGAGGACAAAAGGGAAGGGGAGATACTCCAAACGAACGGAAAAAGGCACTTGATAAAGAGTAAGTCACTTATATTTTGTCAGTTTAGTACAGATAAATTGTTTACATTGAATTTGATAATATATATTTCATCCCATGTTATTTGTTTTGAATACTTTTATACATCGACGAATTTAGAAATTTTGATGCCATCAATAAATTCATTATTTAAGTTGATTATATATATTTGATCTCATGTTATTAGTTTTGATTTTTTGTATACATCAATGAATTTTGAAATGGATGCCATCAATAAATTCTTTCTTTACAACATGGAGGCAACGTGACCATGGGTTGTGTTGTATGAAGAGAAAAGAAAGAAATGGGACAGTCACAAGAAATAATTTAGATGGTTGAATGGTATAAGCATGCCTTATTATGATCATTTAAAAGAAAATATGCCAAAAATATGTCCCAATAGTTTGGTTCCTAACCAGATACAAAAAAAATATGCAGTGTCTGGTTGTAACCCACGTGGAGAAGATATGGATGAACTAAACATAGGGATTGGGTGCAACAACTCTGTAATAACCTCTCCGAGTACCACATTCTATTTATAATATTGCACATTTGAATTGTAACATGTATTATGTTTTTATTAATGCTTCTCTTATTAGACATATGATATTGCCCTTTGTTCACATTTGTACAGGTGCATTTATTCCCATCTATGTGGGAATATGGACATGATTTTCTCACTGAGTATGATGATGAAGACCACATCACACAATATTGTGGAGTGGAGGTTGAGTTTGACCAATCTAGTTGTGCTAGCCACCGTGTTGAAAAATTGATAGAGGGGAATTTAGGTTACATTGGAAAGATACAAATGATCATGCAAGTGGACTTCTCATCATTTCAATGTGTTATTTGTTTTTTCAAGTGGTGGGATAATAACACTAAAAATGTAAAGGAAGATCGTGATAGTGGGATAATATGTATTAACTCTAAAAAAATGTAAAGGAAGATCGTGATAGTGGGATAATATGTATTAACTCTAAAAAATGTAAAGGAAAATTGTGATAGTAACGGAAGAAATGTAAAGGAAGATCGTGATAGTGGGATAATATGTATTAACTCTAAAAAAATGTGGGTTGAAAGTAAGGAGCCTTATGTTTTCCCAAAACATTGCAACCAAGTGTTTTTTTACTTAGATGTATTGGATGGGAATTGGTGGTTTGTATTGATACATGATTTGAGAGTTAAACATATTTTTTAGAACAACAACGTTACAATGCCAAGCAAGGAAGATATCTAAATGATTTGTTTGGAAATTTATATTTTGGATTCCTCGTTTTATTATGGGTATCCATAATGGACAATTATGTTTTTAGTTTCCTTCATTTTATAATTATGTTGGATATGAAAATTTAACAACCATTTACAACTACCATATTGAACATACATTAAATAGATGTACAAGCATAAGATTTGGTTTTGATGTATTTTTATTGTCATATTTATTGTTCATTATAGCAAATTTATGTTGTATTGTATTAAAATATGTTTATGTTAACCTTTGAATTACTAAGCATTAATTGATATATTAGAAAGTTAGTGGTGTATAATAGTAAAGATTTATTTTAAATTATATTTTATTTAACGGAAAAGGAATATATTAAAAAATATTCAAACCTCAAAATTTGTATTGTTTCAGAAAATCCAAATTCAAATAAATATATACTTACTTTGATAGAACTTCTAAGGACAATTCCAACAAAATAATTGTTTGCAACATCTACAATACTTGTGGTGTATTTGGAATTACCAACTTTGATGGCATTCCCCACTTTAACTAGTGAAACTATCATGGCCTTCACCTATTCCACTCTATCATTTAATTTTATAATCATATAAACTTATATTAATAATTTGTTTCACATTCTCCTTTAAATAAGTGTCAATATAGGAAGGACATGAAAATTCTAAAAGAGTCTTTTTCTAAAGCCTAGTCAGAATTAAGGAAAATTTTAATGATCCATACTTATCTAAAAGTATAGAATCATTTGTCAATTTTACTAATTCTTAAAATATTAATTATAAAATGTTGGGTGATATTATTTTTAATAAAAGATTCATAGTCTATATTTGCGTAAAACATTGTGAAACCATTTCATCGAAAGTGTATAGATCAAAATGTATTATTATTCTCTATATTTATTATTTAAATTTAATTGAATAAATATCATATATTATAATAGTTGGATAATATAAATTAACAAAATCTTTGAAAAAAATAAATATTAATAAAATATAATCATTGTTATTTTAGTGAAAAATTATATCATAACTTTGTCTTGTAATCTTTGAATAATAAAAACTAAAAAAATAATGTTATTATCACATCATCAACATTATTATTAGTGAATAATTATGTTATAATGTTATTATTATAATATATGAAAAAGACATAGATATTCAAATAACAATCATTTCACTCATCATATTTAAGTATTTTTGTTTTTAAACATGTTTAATCAACATATTGTATCTTGTTGGACTACAAACAATTCACCTTGAACAACAGTTAAACATTATATGGCATTAATGGTTATAACCTTTTGCAATAACAATCCAAATTAAATGTTTTCATAAAAGTAAAGTTAAACATTATATGACAACTATAAATTTAAATGAGTGGTACATATCAAATTTCACTTAAAAACAAAGAAATTATTGACAATGTTCGTCATTAGCATACTCATATTACATTTTAAAAATCAAACAACAACAACTACCACAACATTATATGAAAAACATAATATGCATGAGAGATATACATATGAATATACATGGCAAACACACATCTCAACAAAATCTGCAATAAATATGTCATATATAGTTCTCCATTCAAATATTAAACACTTAGTATACATTTCAATCAGCACCACTACTACCTAGGTCCACCACCAGACCCATGTGCATCAGTGTCTCTACTACCAGAGGTAGAGTCTCTATCAAGAACAATTATCTCAGAAACAATTGTCGACATAAGTGTACTATCAAGTGTCTCTATATCAATATCATCAAGATGTGCATCAACAATACTCGATGTGATCATAGTGTCCAAAGCATCAAAATATTATGACACATGTGGAGGAAGAGGAGGAAGAGCGGGATTAGTGGATGATGACACATGTGGACTAGGAGAAAAACAATAATCGACAGATGGTGACATAAGTGGAGAAAGAGGGGGAGGAGGAGGATCGAACGTGGATACAATTTTAGACACGTGTGGAGGGGAAATAAGAGGAGGAGGAGGAGGAGGATCAGACGTGGATACAGGTTTAGACACATGTGGAGGGGAAAATCGAGGAGGAGGAGGTAGATCAAACTTGGATGGATGATCGGTAGATGTTGTAGCTGATTCATGTGGAGGAGAATCAAGAGGAGGATCATGTGGTGGAGTAGAGGATGTGGATGGCTATGTTGATAAGATAGATGTAGTGGGATCATGAGCACCATATCACAACGTACTGATAAGGTTGAAAACACCAACAATATGACGCATCAACATTGTCATTACACGGGGAAAACACCTCCATGTAGTAGAGATCTCCTCTACTTGTAATATGTCTCTATGGAGTACAAGTACCACTCTATGTCTAGTCATGACACAACATAGCTCATCTACCACCTCTAGTTAGACTCTCAAATCCAGTCTGTGTGGCATGTGAGGTCTATGTACTACACGAGGATGCTCCTCTACCTCCTCCATCAACTCATCCTCATGATGGGGAGGTGCATCCCCAACATATGTGTCAATATCTGCAAAACAAAAGATAATAATTATAATATAATTGAAACAAATTGGAATATACCAGATATAAAATGTATGCAGAACATAAATAAAATGCTAGAAATGGAAGAATAACAACAATATAACCAGAACATTCACCACAATAGCACTGAAATGATATGAGAATAATAACATAAATAACACTTTGAATCTGAAAGCAATGTTCACGGGCCTCTTCGAGGGGGCAACCTCCAATTGAGCAGATCTCTATTACAATAATATCCAAGCTAGGGTTCTCATACCCTCGACTCCTATTTGTACTAAAAAGAAGCATCTAGAGGAAGATCCTTCTAGAAGCAAAAGCTTCTATTAGGTCTTCTTACATCCGCCTTATTCTATTTTATTGAAAGGCCTTATTAATATTGACCTTTATTACATCTGAATATATTGTTCTACCTATGTGTGGGTTAGGACCCTAACATGTCCGCCCCCTTAAAAACAACCTTGTCCTCAAGGCTTGAGATGAGGAAATTGTTGTAGAATGGTAGCCGGTTCCCAAGTGGCATCTACTAGAGTTGTATCTTTCCACTGGACTAACACTTCCTTGATAGTTCTCTGATGTAGGTGAAGCTCACGCTAGTCCAAAACTTCTTCTGGCTGTAGCCAAATGGATCCTTCTTCAACTAACTCTGGAAGGTTGGTTTGAATTTGTCACTTCGCTCCAATCACCTTCTTTAAACATGAAACATGAAAAACAGGGTGTAGCTTCGAGTGGATAGGCAAAGCTAATTGATAGGCTACTTGTCCCACACACTTGAGAATGGTATAAGGACTATAAAATTTGGGCGCTAGCTTCTGACAATGCTCGGCCTTGAGGGAAGTTTTCTTGTAAGGTTGCAATCGAAGAAACATTTGATCCCCTTCTGCAAATTGACATTCAGAGTGACCTTGATCTGCTTGTTGCTTCATGCGATTCTATGCCATGACCAAATTCTCTTTGAGGGTACGAAGAATAATCTCTCGAGCTGTAAGTGTTAGGTCAACCACCTGGACCTTCGAGGCACCTGGTAAATATGAGAGAACTGAAGGTGGCTTTTGTCCATAGACCGCTTCAAAAGGAGTCATCCACGTAGCTATATGGTATGAAGTGTTGTACCACCATTCAGCTAGGGGTAACCATTGAGCCCACTGATTTTTCTTTTCCGAGGAAAAACACCTCAACTATGTTTTCAAACACTTGTTGACAACTTTTGTTTGGCCATCAGTTTGGGGATGATAAGTTGTGCTGAGATGTAATTCGGTGCCTTGTATCTTGAACAGTTCTTGCCAAAAATTGCTTGTGAAAGTTGGGTCGCAATCAGAAACAATAGAGTGCGACATGCCATGAAGCTTGAAGACATGATCCATGAAAATTTGAGCCACCATGGATCCTATAAACGGGTGTTGAAGGGCACAGAAATGAGCATACTTGGAAAGGTGATCAACAACCACCATGATCACTGATTTATTTCCCGATTTGGGTAAGCCGATAATAAAATCCATAGAGATATCCTTCCAAATAGCAGGTGGAATCGGGAGTGGTTGTAGTGTGCCCGGAGATTTGACTGTTTCTCCCTTGTTGCGTTGACACACATCACATTCAGCGACAAAATTACGAATGTCCTGTTTCATACCATCCCCAAAAAAGGAACGTTTGACCCTGTCATAGGTTTTGGTGAACTCAGAGTGCCCTGTTGTGGGTGTAGCATGAAGCTCAGAAAGTATCGTGGATTTAAGCTTTGATTGTTTACTTAAATAAAAACAACCTTTGTATCGAAGTTCATCATGGAGCCAAGAGTACCCTGGGGAATTTGGAGCATTAGACTGCAATTGTTGGGTTAGCTGCTAACTTTTAGGATCTTGTAGCCATTCCTGACGAATGGCTTGGATCAAACATGGTACAATGAATGAAAGAGAAAAAAAGGATACTTCATCATCATATTTTTAGGAAAGTGCATCCGCAACCACATTGTCTTTTCCTTTCTTGTAAATGGTCTCATAATCATATCCAAAGAGCTTAGTCACCCATTTTTGTTGTTCTGGGGAGGAAATACGTTGTTCCAGAAAATACTTGAGGATTTGATGGTCTATCTTAATTTGGAAACGTTGCCCCAATAGATAAGGGCGCCACAGATCAACGACATGCAGAATATCCAACATTTCCTTTTCATAGATGGATTTGCCCAGATTTCTTTCAGATAGTTGCTTGTTGGTAAAGGCCAAAGGTCGACCCTCTTGCATAAGGACAACACCAATTCCTTTCCCTGAGGCATCACATTCCAACACAAAGGTTTTTGTAAAATTGGGAAGGGCGAGGACTGGAGTGGTGCACATGGCCATCTTCAAGGTTTGAAAAGCTTGAGTCACGCCTGGAGTCCAAGTGAAAGAGTTCTTTTTTAGGAGAGCAGTGAGAGGTGCTGCAATATTCCCATAATTCTTAACAAACTTGCGATAATACCCTGTTAAGCCCATAAATCCACGCAAGATCTTAAGAGTCTTTGGGTGAGGCCAGTCTTGCATAGCTTCAATCGTTTTAGGATCCACCCTAAAGCCATCCTTACCAACTAGTTGACCCAAGTATTCTACTTCTGAGGTGCCAAAAGCACATTTAGACTGTTTCAGGAAAAGTTGGTGCTGAGAGAGTAGATGGAGAACTTGATCCACATGAGCAATATGGTATGTCCAGGTTTTGCTATAGATGAGAATATCATCAAATAAAAATAAGACAAAATGGCAGAGAAAATGATGGAAGACATGATTCATGAGGCTTTGGAAGGTTGAGGGGGCATTACACAAGCCAAAGGGCATGACAAAAAACTCATAGTGGCCCTCATGAGTTCTAAAGGCAGTCTTGGGAATGTCTGCCTCTTTCATACGTATCTGGTGGTAGCCCGAACAAAGATCTAGTTTAGTGAAGAATTGGGTGCCACTCAATTCATCCAGGAGGTCATCAATGCCAGGAATGGGGAATTTGTCTTTGATGGTAAGTTTTTTGAGGGCACAGAAGTCAGGACACATTCGCCAAGAACCTTATTTCTTCAAAACCATGACCACATGAGAAGATTAGGGGCTCTTACTAGGGTGGATAATGCTTGCATTAAGGAGTTCCTAGACCATTTTCTCAATTTCATTTTTTTGGGAAAAGGGGTGACGATATGGACGGATATTGGGAGGAAGGTTTCCGGGTACAAGGGAAATGGAATGATCATGAACACCACAGGAAGGAGGGAGTCCTTGGGGAGTGGAAAAGACCAATTAATGTTTATAAATGATGGCTTGGAGGTCTTACGGGACCGAGGGTGTCTTTGTTGCTTGCATGGCATGGAGTTGGGCGATAACACCAGAATGACCTGTTTTGAGCAACTTTTCCATGCGATGGGAACTAATGATCTCAAATGAATCGGCGGTGATGCCTTGGAACTTATATTGGTGGCCCTCCTGGTCGAATTGCATGGTTAAGTCTTTAAAATCCATGGGAATGGGACCCAAAGTCCTTAGCTAGTCTGCACCCAACACAATGTCACAACCTCCCATGCCGATAGAAAACATATGGGATTTCAGGTGGTAGTCACCAATTTGGAGATGCACATTTTCACAACACCCTCCACATTTCATGGAACCACCATTGGCAATCATGATTTGGAAATTATTGACGACATGGATGTAGCAATGAGTTTCTTGGGCAATGCGGCGATGAATAAAATTATGGGTGCTACCACTATCGACCAGAATGATGACCTTATGATGCTTGATGTAACCGATTAGCTTGAGGGTTTGGGGAGCAAAGAAGCCAGTGGGAGCATTGAGGGAAATGACCGGTTCTACTTTGGGAGGGTCTGAGGGAGGGGTTATGTCAGTGGATTCATGTGACTTAGACACAAGGGGAGTTTCTACATCCTCTTCTGAAATATCCTCAGAGATGGCCATAAAAATCTTTTATTATTTACACTTGTGGCCCGGGAAATATTTGTCATCACAGTTATAACAAAGGCCTTTGAGTTGGCGTTCAACCATTTTAGCCCTAGTCAATTTTTGGATCTTGAGTGGAGTAGAGGAAGTAGTGGTATTTACTGGTTTAGAGCGAGGGATAAAGGAGGGTTTTCAGTTTTGAGAAGATACAACATGTTGTGTTTCTTTAGCTCTTTTAATAGCCTCCACCCAACTCTAAGGCTGAGCCATGAGGACATGGGCCCGAATCTCATCCTTGAGGCTGCTGATAAAACACTCTCGGAAAAAGGCATCAGACATGCCCTATGTTCTAAAAGGCAGGCGCTCAAAGGTAGCTATACAGTCTTCCACTGTTCCTAATTGATTCAACTTTGTCAAAGGGCCCAAATGGTTGGTGTCAGTGTCAAAGTGTTCATAAAGCTCTGCCATAAAGTGTGTCCAAGCAATATACCCTTGACGAGAAGTTTTTCTCCATTGCCACCATTGCCAATGTTCTTGATCTAGATGGAGAACACCATACCGGAGTTTGGCCAAGTCATCTGTAATGCCGTATAAAGAGAAATAATGTTCCATTTGGGTTACCCAACCAGTGGGGTCTGAGCCATCAAATTTGGTCACATCCACCTGCGGAAGGCGTAGGTCACGTTGAAAGTGATGGTTCTGAAAGTTATGGGAATGAGAGGAATGGTCACCTTCAGTATGTGGAGGTGAGGAAGAGGAAGGGTTATCTGTAGGGATATGCAGTTTGGTGCAAAGTGCCGAAAAGACTAATTCAAGATGGGTGGTGAGGTCTTGTTTGATTTCCTCCATTGAGGACTGCATGGTTGTATTGATGGCGACAACATTGGCACTGAGTTGTTTCACTTCTTGTTGGGTCTTGATGAGACCATATTGCAAGGTGTTGAAGTGACCTTCCAAGTCTTGGCTACGGGTATGGGCCATGAGGATGGGGGAACTGAAAAGGGGCGGGCGGGGTCAAAATTTTTTCCATAACATGATATGGATGAATGTGATAAGGGTGAAGAGATGAATCCAATGGAATAGGTCTCAAATAATGGTGAAAACATTTCCCAGTCTGAAGAATACTACAGAGAGGAAATGCCCAAATGCTTAACCAGAAATAAATATGTATTTACTTGGAAACCCGAACACAGTTGCACGGCAATAGATCTTGTCTGTTTTAATTTGTTTATGTTTCTGTCCCCAAGGGTTAGGTGTTTAAGGGTTCTACAGACAAGGGTTTGCCCTATGCTATAACTCTCTGATATACGTGCGAGGTCCAACAGTAGTACTCGGCCCAATATCTCAGGGCACTAACTAAGGAGGATAGACCGTACCCTTAGTTGTACTACCCGACTACCCAGGTACTAGAGAGTATCTTCCCGAGTGTTTTTCTCGGTGACACTATAACAGTCAGGCGGCCGATTGGTTTATCTAAAGAGGGATTTTGGTAATCTAGGTCGATCCGTACACAGGTGTTGTCTGATGCGCTACTACTCGAAGGGGTACCAACAGGGGTTACAAGGGTGGCCAACAGATGTGCGCTTAAGTACCACTTGTATTTCCTGCGTGTATGAATCCCCCAACCATGGGTTTATGCGCGTAACGACAGATCTCTGTGGCTTAAAGATGTCGGAATACGTCTCTACCTTGAAAAAAAAAATTAACCCACACTTTCTGCCGAGGAAAGTGCTCTGATGCCACTTGTAATATACCAAATATAAAATGTATGCAGAACATAAATAAAATGCTAGAAATGGAAGAATAACAACAATATAACCAGAACATTCACCACAATAGCACTGAAATGATATGAGAATAATAACAGAAATAACACTTTGAATCTGAAAGCAATGTTCACGGGCCTCTTCAAGGGGGCAACCTCCAGTTGACCAGATCTCTATTACAATAATATCCAAGCTAGGGTTCTCATACCCTCGACTCCTATTTATACTAAAAAGAAGCATCTAGAGGAAGATCCTTCTAGAAGCGGAAGCTTCTATTAGGTCTTCTTAC
>ML812472.1:79966-100366 GCA_009831015.1 Picea engelmannii
AGGAAGATCCTTCTAGAAGCGGAAGCTTCTATTAGGTCTTCTTACATCCGCCTTATTCTATTTTATTGAAAGGCCTTATTAATATTGACCTTTATTACATCCGAATATATTGTTCTACCTATGTACGGGTTAGGACCCTAACACAAATGTTACAATAAATTATATGTGCATTAAACAAGACATAAAAATATGCGAATAGATTCATCAAAGCACAATGATAATATTACCTCTCTCATTTGTTGGCTCTTATTCTATAAATAGGATGTTTGGACATCCTCTGCAATCTATCCCCGCATATGGGTACTCTACAATATTGAGGACATTATCATCCTCACTGGACAATAAATCAATTACTGCGATTCCCACCGGAATAATGAGATACTCGAATTGGCCTCTCTTGGGCATCAACTACCCCCACATGCGCATATGTGCATCAAACATAGGCCTAGGAAAGTGGGGTATCACTTGTCGAATGGCACGAAACCTCTCAAAAAATAGTGTATACAACTCAGACGCAAATGGGAAGAGTATCATCCGAGACAAAACAGCGTGACACTAATCTAATGCATGACAAAACTATCTCAAAAAAAAATATTCCCACCTAATGAATCAGGGCTCCCGCAACAAACTATCTACATAACAAAGGTTATATTGGGATAGTGATGAGAGCATATAACACAAGCACCTAAATTCCTCTCTCTCAAAATCCCCTATTCGCAGCTGACCACCTTTAACCTGGAACTCTAAAGCTTAAAGGATATATGAATTGACATATCTCTGCACATATGACAATTGAGTCTCTCCTACAACATCGGGTGGTAGAGCAAGGAAATGAGGAAAATACACCCCGGTCCTAGACAACTCAGTGATGAAATAAACATCCTCCTCTATGGGATGATACCACATATCGAGATCGACCCTAAATCCCTATCTCGCATGATCCCAATGATAGAACAACTGTTGTAACAATGAAAAGTTTCCCCTAAGGGATATACCCTCCTCATAAAACTTTAGAAGGCCAATATACATCAAAAGGTCATGTGTATGTTTTGAAATAAGGTGAGGGTAAGCCTCCTTATCCCTCTCCTTGGCCTCCCACTCACGCACAAATGCATACATCTCAACCTGTCACCACCCCGCCTCCTCCTACTCTTGTCGTCGTCATATCTGGTTCACATAAAAATATTGTTAAGCACATATATAAAGATTAAATAAGTTGAAAATATAAAACAAATACATATATAAATGACATGTATTTAAAATAATTTAAAATTAATTTTTTTTTTTGCAATTTTTTTAAAAATCAACCAATGTGTGTCTAACAGTTCATACGCCCCGTTGTTAATGCACTAACTCAAAACAACAACACCGCTAAGTGGTGTGTCCTATAGGACTATCAATGTTGATGTAGTTCTTTTAACAACATTGGTTCATCTCGTTAACAAAGACGCATCGCGATGCTAAAATTTATAGTGCACAAATCCATAGTGCTCTTTGTTAAACCAACAACATTGATGTGCCATGTTTACCAGAGCACCGACATGTTGTCTACCGATGACATATTTACGACATCGGTGTGTTTGGTGGAATGATGGACTCCACTAAGCTAAACTTCATTATCACAACTAAAGCAGTGTGACAGGTTACTCTTAATGCACCAACATGACCATGATAGTGGAGTAGAGACATTGTGTACCTCAATGCATTGTAAAGGATAGAGCATTAAGAATTAGGCGTCCAATGAGATGCCTCGCTATGAACATTTGGCCAGTCTATGTCCCGGTGCATTTCTGTATATAGTTTCAATGCATTGTATTACAATGGTTGCACTGCTACGTTGAATTTTATAAATTGTTGTGTTAGCGATTATGTTAGCGATGTCGTTGTTAAGTGAAGTGTGCCAGTGGGTAATGTTAAATGACATTGGTACGATTTATGCGGTGTGTGTATGTTTTTTATAAAGTATGGCGGTGTGACATTGACGTATCAGGGCATTATGTTTCGGGAACGCACTGAGACGGTTGGTTAAAATTGGTGCACCGCTACATTAAATTTGTGTATAACATTAAGCCAACGGTGCGGCTAATGAAGTGAAATGTGTTGGTGTGGGTAGAAGCCCATTTTTCATTGGTTTCAAGGAGTTCTAAAGGATGCACCGCATTGTAAAGGATAAATCATCGAGAAGAAGGGGTCCAATGGGATGCCCCACTATGAAAATTTGGCCAATATATGTTCTGGTGCATTTTTGTGTACAATTATGGTATGTTGTATTATAATGGTTGAACCACTACGTTGAATTTTATAAATTGTTATGTTAGCGACGTCATTAGTTAAGTGAGGTGTATCAGTGGGTAATGTTAAATGACACTGGTGTGATTTATTCGGTGTGTGTAACTTTTTTATAAATTATGGTGGAGTGTTTGAATATTGATGTACCGAGGCATTATGTTTCGGGGACACACAAGGAAAGTTGGTTAAAATTGGTGCACCACTATGTTAAATTTTCATATAACATTGAGCTAGCGATGCGGTTAATGAAGTGAAATGTGTCGGTGCGGGTAGAATCCCATTGTGCGTCGGTTTCGGGGAGTTTAAAAGGGTGAACCACATTGTAAAGGATAGATCACCAGGAACGAGGCATCCAATGAGATGCCCCGCTATGAAAAATCGGGCAATCTATGCCCCAGTGCATTGGCTTACAATGGTTTCACCACTACGTTAAATTTTATAAATCGTTATGTTAGTGGTGTCGTTAGTTGAGTGAAGTATAGAGGTGCGTAATGTTAAACACCGTTGGAGAGATTTATTCAGTGTGTGTATGTTTATTATAAAGTATGGCGATGTGTTTGAACATTGATGCGTCGGGGCATTATTTTTCGGGTACACTGTTGTGTTTGCTGGTTAGAATTGGTGCACCACTAGGTAAAATTTTATATATTCTTAAGCTAGCAGTGTGGTTAATGAAGTGAAATGTGTCGGTGTGGGAAGAAGCCTATTGTGCCCTGATTTCGAAGCATTATGAAGGACAGACCGCTTTGTTCCTAATAATTCATAGTAGTGCGCTTGAGTGAATGGCGTCGGTGCATACATTTATTCAACACACTAGAGGAAGTGATCACTATGTGTTTAACATAGTACGCATTGCTTCGAGGTGAGCTAAACCATTCAGGCACACCACGAGAAATTGAAAGAAAAAAACGAAAAAAATCACAAATTTCAAACTAAATTGTAATTTTGAATGGATGAAAAAGAAAATAGGAAGGTAATAAATAATTTACCTCGTCTCTTCTATCCTAAGGAGGCATGGTTGCATAGTTTAGATGAAATAAAAAATTGTGGTAATTTCAAGAATTTGGAAATGTGTAGAATCCACCAATGGAGCTATTCAAGTCGGTGTAGAGCACCAGAAACAAGGCATCTTAGGAAGAAAGGTGAGCATCGATGCTTTCTTGAGAGTTTGGAAGGACAGGATGCACTATAACAATAAAAATCAGTTTGGTATTTTTTTTTAATTTACCCTACGTCGGTGCACTTTGGACATTTAGGTGCACTAGTGCGTAATGTTCCACGACATCATCACAACTTATTTGATGCATATAATTTTATTATAAAGTATGACAATGTGTTTAAACATTGACTCTCTGGGGAGTTATGTTTCGCGTAAGTTGCAGTGTGATTGATCAAACTTGGTTGACCACGAGGTTAAAATATATATATAGTTGAGCTAGCGGTGTGGTTAATGAAGTGTAATGTGTCAGTGCAGGTATAAGCCCTTTTTGTGCTGATGTCAGTGCATTATGAAGGACGTGTTGCTTTGTTTTTTGGTAATTTATTGTAGTGCATTGGCTTGAACAAAAATGGTGTGCACATATATGGACGCATTGATGGAGGTGCTCACTATGTGTTTAATATAGTATGCACCACTTCGGGGCGAGCCGAACCGTTCAGGTGCACCATGCAAAATTGAAAAAAATGCCAAATTTCAAGCTAAATTTTAATTTTGATTGGATGAAAATGAAAATAGGAAGGTAATAAATAATTTACCTTCTTTGTTATGTCCCAAGGAGGCATGGTTTCACCGTTGAGAGGAAATGAAAATTTGTCGTAATTTCCAAAATTTGGAAATAGGTGGAATACATCAATGGAGCTATCCAAGTCAGTGTAGAGCATCGAAAATGGGGCATCTTAGGAAAAAAGGTGAGCACTAGTGCTTGCTTGAGAGTTTGAAAGCATGGGATGCACTATAACAATGAAAATCAATTTGGTGTTTTTTTTTATTTACCCTATCGTGGTGCGTCGTTAGACATTTAGGCACGTCGGTGTGTGTTATTCAATGGCATCAATGTGATTTATTTGATGCATGTAATTTTATTATAAATTATGGTGGTGCTACTGGAACATGGATGCACCCTAGAGTTATTGTTCATTAACACGTCCATGCGTCTATTCATTAAAGGTACACTGATAAAAAACTCCTCTGCAAAAACCTCTGGCAACCTCCCTCCTATATGAACATTGACGGGGCGTTTGAAAATTTAATCCCCAGTGCGGTAGTGTTTATATGTGCATCGGTGCATATTTTCCGTAAAGTCGCACTGAAAAAAAAAACCTCCGCAAAAACCTCCAGTCACCCGCCTTCGCTAACAACCTCCGCTATAAACAACTGAGGGAAGAATTTTTCGGGGAGGTTCCGTAAAAACCTCTGCGATAAGGTGTTCTCCTTGTAGTGTTAGTTTAAATTATCTCTATTTGTACAATATGTTCTTAGTTTAAATGTTAGCTTCCAAATAATTGTTAGTAAGCGTTTGATAGAAACATTATGCTAATTAGACTGTATGTTTAACTTTGTTCCATTAATTATGTTGAGAATATCATCTATACAAATAATTTCATATCTACTCTTGAATGTGATCTTGCTGGTGATGTAATAGTCAGTAAAAAGGTTTCACTTCCAATCATTTTTGGTGCAAGGATAATGGGATTTGGTAAAAAAGTGTTTGGCTTAAAATGCCTCTATACGTTTCTAAATATTCTTATTTTTTAAGATACATTGTGCATATCCTTTTTTGGTGCAAAGGTGCAAATTTTAGATCTCTTTAAGTGCAAGAAAATTGTGACTTTGTAAGGAAAGTGTTTTCTCTAATGTTTCCCTAATCTGATGGAATATGTATGTGTTTCTAAATAGCCTCATTTTCAAGCAAGGATATATATAGGGAAGTGAAATAATAGGAGCATGATTAATGTGGCGTTTTTATTAGCAGTGTAAAGAAACTTTAGGTCGTTCTTGAAATTGTTTTAATATTCCTATGAAAGTTGAATTAGTTGATTTCATTGTGTTGGTTTCATAACAAAGAATATTCGAACTAGTGTAATATTATTTCATGCATTTTCTATCTTGCTCGTCACTAGATTGAATTTTTATGTATGATTCATTAATTTCTTCTACTACTTTACTAAAATTATATAAATTTTGAGGTTACATTTTACCTCTCATGGATGAAAAATAGTTTCTCAATAGTGTTAAAGACAACACTCAAAGGGCACAAGTTGCAAATTATATGGTCTCCTATAAGTATGGATGTCCCACCAACGTGGAACATATCTATGAAGCTAGTGTACACCATTCCATGTATATGCTACAAATTGTTTATGTGAGCTATGGTGGTTTTATAGAAATTGGCTCATACAATCAACTAGAATGCCTATTTAAATGAACATAACCTAACTAAATATGGTGCATAGAATATAAATAGCAACCTAACCTTTAATTAACTAAATAACATATACTAACAATTACTATAGATCTATGTGTTAGACAAAATAACTTGTAAATAACCCAAATAGAGTGTTATGTGTTTCTAACTAGTATGTTAATCATGAACACATAACAATAGTTGCACAAGATCAAAGAGAGGAGAAGAGAGGAAAGGGAGGATACATGAGAAGAGGGAAAAGGGGGGAGAGAAGGGAAGAGGTAAAAAGGGGAAGAGAAGAGAAGGGAAGAGGGAAGAGAGTGAACCATAGAGGGAAGAAGAAGAAGGAGGAACACGAAGAATAAGGACCGAAAAAAGAATGGGAAGAGGAAGAGAGGAAGAAGAGGGTAAAAGAAAAGACTAGAAGAGGGAGGGGAAGAAGGACAAGAAGAAAAAGAGGAGGAAGGAGGAGGCTAGAAGAGGAAGACAAATTCGACTAGGCTAAAGCCATACAATTTTTCATTTTTGTTTAATCCACTCTACAATTTTACATGTAAAACCTTACCCATGGAAAATATGCTTCTACAATACAAAACCTTACCCCAAAAATATATAGATCTATGTTTAATCCCTTAAAATTTAAAATTCCCCCCTCCCCCCCCCAAAAAAAAAACATTTCCCTAATTAATATCGAACACAAAAAAACACATCAAACATAGTGAATATAATAAACTTGAAGAATGGATTCGGGGGAAAATGAAGAAAAAGGGAGATTTTGACCTTTGATCCAAGGGAAATGCAACAAATATATGTTGTACCCAAATTCTCTTCACAATTTCCAAACACTATGTCCCTACAATCACTAGATAGCAAAGCTCCATGAGAAAATTTTGAAATAAACCTAGGAAAGTCACTTGAAAGAAACTTAAATAAGAAAATGCAAGAACAAAAAGACACAAAATGAGAGTTGCATCATTTTCTTCTTTGTCTTAGAAGATATGAGAGTTGCTGAAAGTGATTATTAAACCATTATCTTCTCACCACTAAACCCTATCCACTAACATACATAACACCCTATAACTTACTTATTAATTAAGTATTTTTATTAATTAGTTCATTAATAACTCAATTATTTTGTTTCTTTTAATAGAATATAAATTATTTTTAATTAATTTTATTTATTTTCTTTACCCATAATTCTTATCAAATTATAATCTACAACCCCTATCTCATATCTTCTAACCATTAATCATTATCCCCTATCATACATAATGTTGATTTTTCTATATGAGATAATATGAGATGATATATAATCAATTCATTATTACAATGATAAATTTTTCATATATAGAGAACATATGGTGACCATCCATGAAAGGATGCGCCCCTTGGACAATCAATAACTATTTATTATTATTATTATTATTATTATTATATATTATTTAATAATTAATAATTATATTATTAATTATTAATCTAGGAGAATGTCTTCCCAATGTTGTCCAAACATCAACACATAACACCCTATAACTAAGATTTATTAATTAAATATTTTTATTAATTAGTTTATTAATAACTCAATTATTTATTTATTTTAATAGAATACAAATTATTTTCAATTATTTTTATTTATTTGCTTTTTAATATTCTTACTAGGCTTAGCTTTTATAAATAAAGACATCATTATCTAATTATATATTTTCATTGCATCCTAGATCCATCTCTGTAGTTGATTAGGACCTAAGTCATAGATTTCATCATGCAACCATATTTAGGGTCACAAGATCCATCCTTAGTGCTCAAAACCTCCTAATGGAACTCATCTATATAGTTTAAGGTTAACGAACCCTCGCACTGTCATATGTGGTGATTTGAGGCATCATTCATGGTCCTAGAGACCTAGATTATTTCTTTGATGCATAAGGCTTAACTTTCCTTCCCCAACCATGTCCAAGGCCTAAATACCTATCCCTAGTTCTCAAAAACTTATAATGGAATCCATAACCCTATTTAAAGGCCAAAGTTCCCTTCAAGAAGTCATATTTGGTGGTTAGAGGCCTTGTTCATGGCTCTCAAGCTTGATCAACCACTTTTGGGGTGTAACACCTATAATTCCTCCCTTGATCATGGTCAAGGATCCAAATCCTATACATGGTTCTCAAAGCCTCATATTTATACCCACAACCTCACTCATAGGCCAATGATTCGTGAAGGAGGTTTTGTGTGGTGGTTTGAGGCATCATGCATACTCTCAAGCCCTTAAATATTCCATTCGGACCTACGGGTCTATTTCCTCCCTTTACCATGCCTAGGTCCCAAAGAGCATGACTATTGCCCAAAACCTCATAATGTTTCCCATATCTCCACATGGAGGAAAAACATCCACTTAGTAGATCATATATGGAGGTTTGATTCATTGTTCATGGCTTAGATCCCTAGAATCCTCATTTATGTTCTATTACTCGATTTCCCTCTCCCAATTGGGTCTAGGGTCACAAGACACATCCTTTATACTCAAAACCTCCCAATGGAACCCTTATATATACCTGAAGGTTAAAGAATGCTCAAGATGTTGTATGTGGTGGTTTAAGGCACCATTCATAGCCCTTAATATATCATAGATTCTTCCTTTAGTGCATAAGGCCAAGGTTTCCTCTCCTAACCATGTCTAGGGCACTAAAACACATTCTTGGTGCTAAAAATATCCCTTAGTAGCTAAATATCCCCTCAAGAGGTCATATATCATGGTTAGAGTCCTCGATCATGGTCCTTGAGCTATATTAACTTCCTTTTAAGGCCTAAGGACTATATTTCCTACCTTGGCCATGATCAAGGCCCCACAACCCATACATGGTTCTCAAAATCTCATAATAGCACCAATATTCCCACTCAAATGCCAAATATTGGTCATAGAGGCCATATGCAGTGGTTCAAGACCTTGTGCATAACCCTTGAGATATTGAAGCTTCCATTAAGGCCTAAATCCCTCTTTCCTCCCTAACCATGTCCAAGGCCCTAATATTATCCCTAATGATCAAAACCTCATAATGGTGTTCCAATTTCAACTTGAAGGTCAACAAATCACCTTAGCATGTCATATGTGGTGGTTCAAGGCAATATCCATGGCCTTCAAGCCCTATAGTCTTCATTTAGTGCCTATGTCTTAGGTTTCCTCCATCAACCATGTCTAGGGTCACAAGACCCATATTTGGTACTCAACCTCCTGTTGGAAGACATATCTATACTCAGAGGTTAAATCCATCATGATGTCATTATGTGGAGGTTTGATGCATCATTCATGGTCCTAGTGACCTAGACCACTTCTTTAGTTCCTAAGGCCCAAGATTCTTGTAACATCCACACTTTTAATCCACGATTTAGTGATGTATAATGTAAATATGATATATGGCCATGGGCCAAACGATGTAATATGTAAACATTGTATATCAAAAGAATAAAATAAAATGTATTGACGGTTGTAGATGAATACAGAAAGAGTCACGGAGGCTAAGTTTCCACAAGGGAGGGGAGGTCTAGGGAGAAATTATTCATTTCTTTTAATCCCATGCCACTTTCTAAAATTATTATTTTATATGAACCTTCTATTTTCCTTTTGAGTGTATCAATTCCCTAATCACTAAATACATGTAAGAGGGTTGGCTGAAAAGTTACTTCACATAGTTATTGATATCACGGGGTTGAGTACAATCAAATTGGGGAATGTGAGAGTCAACATGCATGAATAAAAGGGAAATTCTAATGGGTACTATAGGGATATTTTTATAACCATATTTTGGAGTAGCTAGAGGGTGCAAGGTGATAAAAATGGAAGGAATCCATAGTGTGTTTTGTGGGCATCTTGCTAGAGCTATAATTGCATGAAGAAGCAAGTTGTTAGGCCTGTAGGGTGATATTTTTTATGCAGATAAAATGAGTTGTTGTTGAGAGTTTCATGTTGCAATTGTAAGTCCCTGGAGTCCCCAAAAACATAGATACTTATCCAACCTGTGATGGAGCCTTGAAGGGAAGGGGGATATCTTGAGGGACTGTGTAGAAGAGAAGGGGATCCCATTCCATGGGTTGTGTAGGTTGAGGGGAAGAGATATGGTGGATAGGGATGGTTGTAGGAAACTAGCCTTGATGTGAGTGAAAAATAGACAACCTTAGGAGACACTCTCTCTTATGGACTCATAGCCCCAGCTTGAGGGTGATTTGTTGTTGATATTTGAAGCAACAAATCTACAGTTGGGTGCAATGTTTTTCCTTTATACTTGGTTGCACATTTGATTAAAAAGATAAGTCTTTTATATGTGTTCAATATTTTTACTTATGGTTTTAAATTGTGGTGCATAAACTCTATGTTCTTGAGTAGTTATATGTTGTTGTGTATATGTTTAATTAGCTACATTTATGTTATTGAAATTATCGTTAGATGCAAGGGAGTTTTAGCATGTTGTGTGCATTTTAATTTAATGGTATCAGAAAAAAATTTGTGGGTTAGTATGGGGGGTGCTACAGATTGGTATCAAAGAAATAGTTCAGCATCGAGCCTCTGTGGTCCAGAGTCAACACACGAAGAAAAAATTGTAGATAAAATAATTTCATAGGATGTCTGCAAATTATTTGATGAAAGTTTCCCATGACAAATTGGAGGAAAACTCTTGGGAAATTTGGGGAAATTGATCTCAAGGGTTAAAATCCTCAATTTTAACCTTGTTTGAGCAATTATAGGCCTATATATGGCTTAAATTAAATTTACAGAGAATCCATGGAGAAATTGGGTAAAAATCCCTAATTTCTAAGTGAATTCATGTGGAATTCATGCTCATAATTGTTGATGGGAAAATTGATTGCAGTAAATGGACGAAATAAATAAAAAAAATTAGTATAGGGAGTTTAAATTGACATTTACAATGTCAATTTAACTAAAATGACAGAGTTACAAAACTGACCATGGAGAAATTTGGGGAAATGTAGGAAAATCCCCAATTTTTTGAACAATTATGTTGAATTGCACTTGGAAGTGGTCTTAGGGTCGAGTATGGAGGTGACATACCAATTGTATGGGTCAAATTTATCCCAAATAAGCATAACCAAAGGTTTTAAGGTGGCTTGTGCATCAATTTTGGAAATTAAGAAATATTGGAAAATTTTGAATTTTCAAAAAAAAAAAAAAAACGTACTTAGTGACGTGGGGGGTACGTGCCAGGTGACATGGAAGTGGTGAAAAGAACTACCACGGGGGTCATTCCCTAGTGGCATACAATGGTGGTAGAGTGGCAAGCCATGGTGGTGAGGTCAAAGGTCTACAATGTGCGGAGGCAGCCCTAACGAATGATGTAGGTGCCACGATGGATGAGGGGGTGAGCTTCAAAATCATAAGTGGTTTCAGATATTTTTGAAATGGTTTTGAAAAGTTTCAAAAAGATATGAAAAATGAAATGAATGAGGGAGAAACACATAGTTGAAGGGATGTTTGGTGGTTTCAAGGGCTTTTCAACGATTAACCTCCCTCCAACTAAAAGGCATGAAATCCATCTCCATCGTTGATCTCCCTTTATAATCCATCATCTGATATGGGCATCGAGAAAGTCACACACCAGGAGGAAAAGGGTGCAGGATGGGACCCACCCATCCCTACAACTATTGAACAGATGGCAAGTGGAGGCATGCTAGAGGAAGTGGGACCCTTGTCCCATTTGCAGTTATATCAAGCACCAGGTAGGTAGTCAGGACGAGTGGGGCTCGTAAGTGATTAAAATAGATAAAATAAAATAAAGGAGAGAAACGAAAAATAAATAAGAGAAGAGAGAGAGAGAAGAGAAAAGAAAGAAAGAGTGAAGGAGAAAAATTGGCAGGCTACAAAAAGTTTGGAGCCAAAAAATTGTTTTGGCCATAACATGAGCATTTCAAGTTAGATTTAGATGAAATTTAAAGGGTATTTCCACAGTGACAAGGCCTACAAGAATGATAGTGAAGACCACTGGCTAATTCTACTTCAATTTTCTAAAAAATACAAAATCGTGGTTTTAAAAGATCTAGGTCATGCTCAATAACAAGGGTCCAAATAAAGGTGAAATTTTTATAGGGAATCCAAAAAGTAAGCATGAAGATATTGAGTTGATCTTATACCAATATTCTAAAGGGTTTGGAGTGGATATGGTGAAACAAAGAAAAATCCACTATTCACAGACATTTTTGGGGAATCTTTGAAATCTTCAAGGGAGGAAAAGGGACCCCATATCACCAATCTAGAAATTTTTATTAAGTCAACATTTTACTTACTCATCAATCTTTCCAGTCTTGCTCCAATCGGGAGATATCCATTTTCAGCTAAAAATTCTAAGTCCATAGAAAATTCTAAAAAGTGCAAATTCATCAATTCCAAATTTTGAATCTGAAACTTTTATGTGTTTAGAATTATAAATCCACCCATGGGGTGTAGGGAATATGGTGATGGAGTGTATTGTTAAGGCACTCTGTTATGTGAAGTCATCGGTTCAAAACCCCGACTTACCTTGCATGTCGTGTATGGGGCAGCATGGGCACAGTGAATGGATGTTATAATGGTAGCAGTCGGATAACATGACCCCATGTCACGCGAGTACGTGCCATACTAGTTGTCGATTTCGCCAACAAAAAAAAAATCATAAATCCTATCTACTCCCAATATAAAATTTCTCTTGGTTCTCATTGGATTTGTTTCTATAAGAGGGAGAAGTTATCCCTTGAGATTATTGGTATCAGTGAAACAAGTGCAAAGAGTGAAATTGTTGATTTTGGAAAGTCATAACTTTTAGCTCAGAAATAAAATGGGGACATAAGTATAGTCATTGGAAATCTAATTTAGAAGGGAATATATTTGAAATCTTAGAATTTTTATTAGGGTATCAATGTTCTTCAGAAAATCAAGGATAAGATGGGCATGTAGCTTAAGTAGTGACAATTTTACAATAGTATAATTCTAACAATAATTGTTCCATTCACATTTTTGTAGAATTAGAGGTACAGATAGAATATAATTAGTTATTATATGACTATATATATGAAGGATTCCCAAGGATATTACAACCATGAATATGAGATCTAAGGTTTACATATTGGTATGGGAAATGCAGAGATTGAGTCCAATGGACGTAGAAGCAAGCTACAACCTGCAAAACTGGTTAAGACTATGAGGAGCTTGCAGAAATAAGTGAAAAGCTACAAAGAACAAAATTAAAGTTTGATCATATCTACAGAGGAGAAGAAACAAATTAACACTCAACTGCTACAAATTCTATATATGTTGCAGAGATAAGACAATAAATATTCTAGCACAAAACAAGCAACCAGTGCTAGGCAAGTGGAAGCATCTAAATCTCATGATAGGAGGAATGACCATAGGGGATATAGGCACTCAAGGAGTGATAGTAGAAATCATCATTCACCAAGACACTCGACTAGAAGAGCACATGCATGTCCAAAGTTAAGGAGTAGCCCAAGTGTATCCCCTATCAAAAATCAGAGGAGAAGGCCCAAGTTAGATCATATTTTGAAAGGAGAGCTCAAGAAGATCAAGTCACCATCAATTGATGGAAATAATAAGAAGTGAGAATATGTTAAATCTTGGTTGTTGTGAATGATGAAATACTTCCAATTTCAAAATATTATTCATCAAATGTAGAAGCCATAATTGCAGTTTACCATCTTCAAGGAAAATCATCTATGTGATGGGATCAACTCAAGAAGGATAAGCACATTGATGAGAAGACGATCTCATGGAAGCAGTTCAAAGAGTATTTTTAGAAAAAATCCTTGTCAGAATAATATTATGACAAAAAGATGCAAGAGTTATTTGAACTAAACCTTGGAAGCATGACAATGGATGAGTATGAGAGAAGATTCATTGAATTGTTGAGGTAAGTTGGCTTCATAAAGGATGAGAAGGTAAAAATTCAAAGATTTATAAGTGGTCTACCTTCTTTTTATATTGATAAAATTTGTTTTGATGAGCCCAAGACCTTGGAACAAGACATAATAAAAGCTAAGTATCTTTTATGATTAGAGCAAGGTTAGACCAACTTTGCAAAAGGATTTGGATGACAAGAAGAAAGGAAAGATGGAGCAAAGAAAGAAAGGGTATAAGCCACCATTTTTCAAAAATAGTTCTCAAGAACATCAAGAAGAAGTGTGTCTGGGATGATAGAGTCATCGGGGAAAAGGCCAAGATAGCAGCCCATAAAATGTTGGGGATGTGAGGGAGACCACATGTATAGAGATTTTCATCACAAAAAAAAAATATACGGATTGTTCATAATATTCAGGAGGTTGATATAGTTGAGGACATGGGTAGAAGCATTCCAAGGATTTATGAAATCTTGGAGAAAAGGAAAGATACCAATCTCCTATGATTGAAGTAGAAGGTAAGATTGATAATCAACCCATAGCCATTTTAATTGATTCTATAGCTAGCCATAGTTACATAGATCATATTCTTGTTGATAGATTTGATTTGTAAAGAATAAAACATGAGAAATATTGGTTAGTTCAAATAGCCACATGATCTAAGAGAATGATCAATGAGTTGGTTAAGGATTGTCCAATGGACATGAATGCACTCAACACAAAGGAATATTTCAATACCATACCTTTGGGTTCATATCACTGCTTAATTGGTATGGATTGGTTGGAAAATCATCATGTTGTTCTATATTGCTACAACAAGGAATTCACTTGTCTTGATGAGGAAGGGACGCAAAAAAAATATCAGGGGATTTCAAGGCCTATATCTATCAGAGAATTTTCATCCATGAAATTGAAGAAGAGTTTTCGGAAAGGATTCCATATTTATGCATACCATATGGAAGAGGAAACTAAGGATAAAATGCCAAGTTTTGACGACCATCTAGTCTTGAAAGATTTTGAGTATTTATTTGTGGATATACCAAGTTTTCCACAAAATAGATACATTTATTTCTCCATTGATTTGGTGCTAGGTGTAACACACCCGCCCCCTTAAACCTTACCTAGGTCGATGGGATGTCAACTTTCTTCTTTCCTTAAAGACTAGCTAGTAGATTCACCAATGATTTGAGTGAGAAATTATCTTATCATCATTTAAACTATGATGAGATTTATGTACTTCTTAGGATATGGGATGGATTTGAGTTTCCGAGAGCTTTCCAACGACTGTGATCTCGAACCATTTCGACATAGGGATCTAAAGATATGACCTCCTGAATTTTTCAAACCAACATGGACAAAACTCACCCTCGTGTCACGCAGCATCCACATAGTATCCTACCATTTGTGCCATCCGACGTGGCACTGACACAAAACTGCTATGGCGCTAGCCTAAATCAATTTTTTGGGGTTCCTAACCCCTCAATCCTTCATCGTCATCGGGGTTTTACTCCTATGGAGCACTAAACATTCAACCCTGATTGCTCCGACGACGATCCACCCATTGGAATCTTCCCAGATATAAAGGCTCTCAGATCTGATATTCAATTATTCTAATCATATCAGTATCCCCAACTCATATGTTAGTTAACATCCAAGTCTTTAAACTTTCTTGCAGTGAATGGGTGGGGCCCACAAAGATCTATGGTTGAGATTTCACTTTGCCTAACTACCAATCAATGAATGTTGATAACCTCTCGACCTCATCATCATCGACATTCGCTCCCATCCACACTTCAGGATCCAAGCTTGACATCTTCCGATGAACAGATGATATCCGAAAACATCTAGATCTAACTGTCTAGATTGCAATCCGCACCTTTCAAACTTCCAACCATGTCTGAGACCACTCACATCTGTCAACCACTCCCTTGGTGACACGTGTCACTACTAGGAAACACTAGCTATCAATTTCACAAGTCATGTCATCATGACATCATCATTCTCTTTCATCACTTAATTGGGGCTTTCTAAAGATCCATGGTGGAGATTAACTTCCACCCACATACTGATCGACAACTCTCGTCGAACCTTGCACCTTTATCGAAATCGACACTTCCCTAGCTCGATCCTCACTCCACCAAGTCTCAATACCCCGATGAAGACGCACATCGCATCGATGGTCCAGATCTTATCGATGGACTTTCCCGGCAGATTAACGGTCCTAGTTTTGTCTTTAGTATTTCGTTGTTGTCTTCGAACTTTTTACAAGTCTAGGCATTCATTAGTTTGAGACAACAATGCCTTCCCAATGAAGGGATAATATTCATTCACCCTGTTGAATCGACGACTATAAATCTTCCCTCTTTAACTTTGGTTTTTTCCACTAGCTAATTGCTCCTACTTGGAGACTTAGTCAAATTTCAAAGTTTAGGAGGCTTCAGTATAGGTCCTTCTGGATCTATGAACATTCTAAGATAGATGTTTGCCTATCAACGACATAGAAAGGAAGATATTGCATATCTTTCAAGCTTTCCACCTAAAGACCATAACTGCCTTAGGTCCAAGGATCCTCCATTCCTTGCAGGGATTTCTCTGGCCAACATGACCCCCACATCATTGGTTAAATGATGTTTTTGTCCATATCCTGCAAACTTTCCTCTAAATACACAAGGTTCTTGGGGACACAAATGTTGATACTTAAATAATCTCACAGTTTGGTAGGGAAACAAGGCATCATCCCAATCATTCAAAGGTTCCTTTTATCAATTACAAGAATTTATACTTCTCACTAATCATAAAAATACATACATACATACATCATCCATACATAATTTAAACAAGTCAAATTATACACTTATCTGATCAGGGAAATTTCCAATACCAATTGATTGAGAGAGGACACCTTTCCTCCCAAACTTAGGCCACACTACAGAGTGTATTCCTACACTATTCCACCCTTGTTCCAAGCCATGATACCATAAGGGGAACGATTCAACCAATTTTCAACTAGATGATTGATCCAAGAAGGTTACTCTCCTTCCTCCACTGACAACAATAGAATTTCCCCCCTTCCGGCTGAGATTAAAGTCTCTAGTTCACGTTGGAAGGTATAAGTTTATGCTTAGCAAGCATAAGTTATCTTGTTAAAGAATCTTCCTATTTTCTTCATAAAAACAACTCAACTTCCCTCTCCATGTCACTTCATCAATCCATGCTTCATCAATTCCCACTTGTGTATCATGGCCAATACTTTTCAAGGTTGTTCCCTCTCAGTCAACAATTTGGTGTTTTCATTAACTCAAAACATGATTATATTCTTCATAAACATAATTACATGAAGTTTTAGCATAATTATAGTCTTGGGGAAAAAACAAGGTGTTACACTAAGAGTTTCCCTAGTGTCCAAGACTCCTTATAGGATGAGCACACCAGAATTGAAGGAATTGCAAATGCATATTGAATAACTTTTGAAGAAGGGGTAGATATGCTCAATTGTGTCACCTTGGGGTGCCCTGGTGATCTTTGTGAAGAAGATGGATTGAACCTTAAGGATGTGTATTAATTTTAAACAACTGAAATAGCCTACCATAAAGAACAAATATCATTTTCCAAGGATTGATGATCTATTTGATCAGCTGAAAGGTGCAAGGATATTTTATAATATTGACTTAAGGTTATGATATCATCAGGTGAGAATCAAACAGGAAGATATCATCAAGACAACATTTAGGACAAGATATGGACATTACGATTTTGTGGTGATGTCATTTGGGCTATAAAATGCACCAGTTGTCTTCATGTGTCTGATGAATGGAGTGTTCAGAGAGTATATGGACAAGTTTGTGATTATTTTCTTAGATGATATACTCATCTACTCAAATATAGAGGACTAGAATGAGAAACACTTAAGGATGGTGCTATAGCTATTGAGGGAACATCAATTGTATGCCAAGTTTTAATAAAGTGCACTTTATATCAAAGGAAGGTGCATTATTTGGGCCATGTCGTCTCAAAGGAGGGAATAAAAGTTGATCCTGAGAAGATATAAGACATTATAGGATGGCCAGCACCAAAGAATGTTACAAAGGTCAGATCATTCATGGGATTTGCAGGTTATTACATAATATGTATTGAAGGGTTTTCAAATATTGCACACCCTATTAACTCTTTGCAAAAGAAGGGTGTGAAGTTCAAGTGGACCCTTGAATGTGAACAAAACTTTCAAAACTTGAAGAATATATTAACAAGTGCACCAATATTGAAGATCGTTGATCCAAAAGAGAACTCCATTGTGTGTATTGATGCATGCAAGGAAGGGCTTGGTGGAGTCCTTACACAAAATGGGGATGTGGTATGTTATGAGTGAAGGAATTTTAAAGAACATGAGAGGAACTATGCCACACATGACTTTGAGCTCGTAGCCATAGTTCATGCCTTAAATATGTGTAGGAATTATCTTATGGGAAAAATATTTGAGTTGAAGACAGACCATAGTGGTCTGAAATATTTGTTTGGACAACCAACATTGAATGTTAGACAAGTAAGATGGTTGGAATTCCTTAGTTAATATGACTTCGATATAAATCATATCAAAGGAAAGGAGTGGCTAATGCACTCAAAAAGAGAGTACATAAGATGCACGGTACAACCATTGGCATGTATAGGTTTGATTTAAAAGATAAAATTTTAGAAGCTGCAAATTCAAATCAACATCATTTGCAAGTAAAGAAGCATTATAGCAAGGTAATTTTCAGCTGAAATTTAAATATTATGAGTTGAAAGAGGATGGAGTCCTTGTGTATAAGAGAAAAATATATGTCCCTAAATCTCAAGAGATGAAAAATATAGTGTTGATAGAAATGCATAATGTGCCTTATGCTAGGAATCTGGGATATCAAAAAACAATTACAGTTGTAAGATGTTAATACTTTTGGCCTGGAATGAAGAAATAGGTGGTTGATTATAAAGACAGATTTCTAGAGTGACCAAAAAGGATGAACATAGAAACCCAATTGGATTTGTACAACCATTTCCCATTCCTGAGCATAAATGGGAAGTTGTTACAATTGATTTCATTACGAAACTGCCCAGGATTGTAAAACAACATGACGCCATCATAGTAGTGGTAGATAAATTAACTAAGGTTTCACATTTTATTCTAGTGAAACTAACTCATAAGGAAACCAACATTGCTGAAATTTACATAAAGGAAATTGCCAGGCTACATGGTGTGCCCAAGGAAATTGTTTCTAACAAAGATCCCAAGTTCACATTAAATTTATGGAAGGGGTTGTTTAATGGATTTGGGACTAATTTAAATTTTAATACAACATATCACCCATGGGAAAATAGAGAGGAATAATCGGATAGTTGAAGATATGTTGAGAATGTATGTAATGGACAAGCTTTCCAAGTGGGAAGACTACCTTCATCTAGTATAATTTGATTATAATAATGGGTACCAAGCATCATTGAATATCATCCCATTTGAAGCCTTATATGGAAGAAAATGTAACACGCCAGTGAGTTGGGATAACCCAACATACAAAACAGTTATTGGACCATAATTGTTATGAGAAATGGAAGAGAATATGGTAAATATTAGGTATAATTTAAAGGTTGCATAGGACATGAAAAAGATTTATGTAGATAAAATGACATACACAGAATTCCAAGTGGACCAGCATGTGTTTTTAAAAGTAAATACTAAAAGGAGCTCGCTAAGATTGGGAAGTTTTACAAAGTTGGCAGTGAGATACTCTGGGCAATTTGAAGTTTTAGAGAAGATAGCCCCAGTTGCATGCATGTTTTCATTACCTATAGCCATGAGAATTCGTTATGTGTTTCATGTGTCTTTATTGAAGAAATATGTGTCTAATCCTAACCATGTGATGATTGGACTACGATCCAGGTGGAGCACAAAGGGGAATTTCGGGTGGAGTCAATGTGCATCCTAGACTAGAAATTCAAGGTGTTTGGGAACAAATACATCGTCCTGGTAAAGGTCTAGTGGACCTACTATGGTTATGAAGACGCTACGTGTGAAAATGAGGAGGCCATGCGGGAGGAGTACCTGCAAGTTTTTGCAAATTTTGAAGAAAAATAAATGAGTGTTTGTATATAAGTGTGCAAGGCTCAATTTTGGCAGCTAGAGTTCCTAGAGCCAGATATCGTAAACTTCATGCCCAACCTATGTTGGAGCCTTGGAAAGGGAGTGGTATAGCATGAGTGACTGTAGTGCATATAAGGGGATACGATTCTTTGGGTTGTGCAAGTTGAGAGGAATGAGAAATTGTTGGTTGGAATTGTCGCAGGTGTTGTGAACTTGCAAAAAGTATCAAGTATTATGATTTAAAACTCTATACATGTATGTTAGTATAGTGTTGTGCACCAAGGAAGGTACAAGTTATAGGGTGGGGAGGGGGGCAGGGGAGAGGAGTGTAACATCCCTGCTTTTAATCCCCAATTTATCGATGTATAATGTAAATATGATATATGGGCATGGGCCAAGCGATGTAATATGTTAACATTGTATATCAAAAAATAAAATAAAATGTATCCTTGGTTGCAGATGGACACAAACAAAGTCATGGGGGGTAAGTTTCCAGAAGAGGGGGTGGTTTTCGAAGAGGGAATTATTCATGTATGTTAATCCCATGCCACTTTCTAAAATTATTATTTTATATGAACCTTTTATTTTCCTTTTGAGTGTATCAAAACCCCAATCATTGAATGCATGTAAGAGGGTTGGGTGAAAAAATACTTTACATAGTTATTGAGACCATTGGATTGAGTACAATCAACATTGGGGAATGTGAAA